>JASTWF010000037.1:2331984-2401115 GCA_030390025.1 Squalus acanthias | reverse complement strand
TAATTTGGGAACAGCTTCCTAATTAACCCATTCATTGCTGAGAGATGCGGATTCACTAAAATAATACGACAAATAGAATCTGTTTGAAACTCAGCAAACCGGCTACAGAACACACAGAGCCTATAAAAACTGAAATATCTTACCCGTGTTTGATGGGACAGTGTCGAGGGAGCTTTACTCTGTATCTAACCCGTGCTGTACCTGCCCTGGGAGTGTTTGATGGGACAGTGTAGAGGGAGCTTTACTCTGTATCTAACCCGTGCTGGACCTGCCCTGGGAGTGTTTGATGGGACAGTGTCGAGGGAGCTTTACTCTGTATCTAACCCGTGCTGTACCTGCCCTGGGAGTGTTTGATGGGACAGTGTAGAGGGAGCTTTACTCTGTATCTAACCCCGTGCTGTACCGGCCCTGGGAGTGTTTGATGGGACAGTGTAGAGGGAGCTTTACTCTGTATCTAACCCGTGCTGTACCTGCCCTGGGAGTGTTTGATGGGACAGTGTAGAGGGAGCTTTACTCTGTATCTAACCCGTGCTGTACCTGCCCTGGGAGTGTTTGATGGGGCAGTGTAGAGGGAGCTTTACTCTTTATCTAACCCGTGCTGTACCTGCCCTGGGAGTGTTTGATGGGGCAGTGTAGAGGGAGCTTTACTCTGTATCTAACCCGTGCTGTACCTGCCCTGGGAGTGTTTGATGGGGCAGTGTAGAGGGAGCTTTACTCTGTATCTAACCCGTGCTGTACCTGCCCTGGGAATGTTTGATGGGACAGTGTAGAGGGAGCTTTACTCTGTATTTAACCCGTGCTGTACCTGCCCTGTTTCTGATACTTGGTGCTTAAAATGGGCAAGTGTTGGATTTTCAGGGCCAACCTCACTCAATTGGAAGAACGCCACATTTCAGGCAGAAAATGAAATATAAAAAAATGGAAGCAATCCGAAGTGACAGTCACAGTGCTCGGCATATTCTGTTGCTACGGTTACCATCATCAATACTTTGTAATGGGAGCAGCGAGGGACAGTGGATAGGGCGATGTACCTTCCCGGGTTATTTTTCAGAGTGAACTGTTTCAAGGGTCACATCACGAGGAGCTTTCTGTTTCTGGTTCTGACCTGGTAATATAATCGAAAAGCCCAGAGTTTAACTCGTGGGATGAAAGCAGCTCATTCGAACCCCTGGCTACTGTGACACTCTCTTTAGATGTCATCTGAATGAGGGCATGGGGCTAAAGTGTTCCAATTCTCCACTGACCTAGGATTTAAACCCACGCCCCTCATCTCCCTCTGGCTATATATTGGGCCCGATTTTCATTTAATAGAATCATAGAATGGTTACAGCACAGAAGGAGGCCATTCGGCCCATCGAGCCCGTGCCGGCTCTCTGGAAGAGCACTGCAGCTAGTCCCACTCCCCCGCCCTTTCCCCATAGCCCTGCAAATTGTTTTCCTTCAGGTACTTATCCAATTCCCTTTTGAAAGCCGCGATTGAATCTGCCTCCACCACCCTCTCAGGCAGTGCATTCCAGATCCTAACTACTCGCTGCCTGAAAAAGTTTTTCCTCATGTCGCCTTTGGTTCTTCAGCCAGTCACCTTAAATCTGTGTCCCCTGGTTCTCGACCCTTCCGCCAATGGGAACTGTTTCTCTCTATCTACCCTCTGTCCAGACCCCTCATGATTTTGAATCTCCTCTCGACCACCTCTGCTCTAAGGAGAACAACCCCAGCTTCTCCAGTCTATCCACGTAACTGAAGTCCCTCATCCCTGGTACAATTCTGGTCAATCTCCCCTTAACCTTCTCTGCTCTAAGGAGAACAATCCCAGCTTCTCCAGTCTATCCACGTAACTGAAGTCCCTCATCCCTGGAACCATTCTCGTAAATCTTTTTCTCTAAGGCCTTCACATCCTTCCTAAAGTGCGGTGCCCAGAATTGGACACAATACTCCAGCTGGGGCCCAACCAGTGTTTTATATAGGTTCATCATAACTTCCTTGCTTTTGTACTCTATGCCTCTATTTATGAAACTGAGACACTGAGACAACGTATGAACGAGCACCGCGCAACAATCGCCAGGCAGGATTGTTACCTCCCAGTCGGGGAACACTTCAGCAGTCAAGGACATTCAGCCTCGGATCTGCGGGTAAGCGTTCTCCAAGGCAACCTTAGAAACACACGACAACGCAAAATCATCGAGCAGAAACTGATAGCCAAGTTCCGCACTCATGAAGACGGTCTCAATCGGGATCTTGGGTTTATGTCACGATACATGACGTGATCCGGACTCGAGTCGTCGTTAGCTTGTTCACAGATGTGATTCCCAGTAAAAAAGTAAAAATTTTCCCAGTAAAAAAGTAATTTTTTTTTAAAGCTTTTCGTTTTACATACAGACGGCAGCTTTTGACAGGTTAGAACCCCTGCGACTTCACCTCATTGTCTCAGTTGTATCTTGCTATGTCTTTTGATGTGGTACCTTCCTGGCTGACTTAATTAACTTTATCACACCTCGGCAGATAGTCAGGATGATTTAATTTATTGGTCTGCAATTGTAAAGTACACATGCTTTTTTTTCCATCTATATATGCTCTGGCGATTCTGTATCCAATTTACTTCACCTGAGGAAGGAGCGATAGCTCCGAAAGCTTGTGATTTCAAATAAAACTGTTGGACTATAACCTGGTGTTGTGCGACCTCTCAATTCTATTTATGAAGCCCATGATCCCGTATGCTTTTTTAACTGCTTTCTCAACCTGCCCTGCCACCTTCAACGATTTGTGCACACATACCCCCAGGTCTCTCTGTTCATGCTCCCTCTTTAGAATTGTCCCCTTTAGTTTATATTGCCTCTCCTCGTTCTTCCTACCAAAATGTATCACTTCGCAGTTTTCTGCGTTAAATGTCATCTGCCACGTGTCCGCCCATTTCACCAGCCTGTCTACGTCCTCTTGAAGTCTATCACTATCCTCCTCACTGTTCACTATACTTCCAAGTTTTGTGTCATCTGCAAATTTCAAAATTCTGCCCTGTACACCCAAGTAATTAATATATATCAAGAAAAGCAGTGGTCCTAGAACCAACCCCTGGGGAACACCACTGTATACCTTCCTCCAGTCCAAAAAACAACCGTCCACCAATACTCTCTGTTTCCTGTCACTTAGCCAATTCTGTATCCATGCTGCCACTGTCCCTTTTATTCCATGGGCTCCAACTTTGCTGGCCAGCCTATTATGTGGCACTTTGTCAAACGCCTTTTGAAATCCATGTACACCACGTCAACCGCATTGCCCTCATGAACCCTCTCTGTTATCTCATCAAAAAACTCGATCAAGTTGGTTAAACACGATATGCCTTTAACAAATCCGTACTGGCTTTCCTTAATTAATCCACACTTGTCCAAGTGACTGTTAATTTTGTCCCGGATTATCGTTTCTAAAAGTTTCTCCACTACTGAGGTCAAACTGACTGACCTGTAGTTGCTGGATTTATCCTTACACCCTTTTTTGAACAAGGGTGTAACATTTGCAATTCTCCAGTCCTCTGGTACCACCCCTGTATCCAAGGAGGATTGGAAGGTTATGGCCAGTACCTCCGCAATTTCCACCTTTACTTCCCTCAGCATCCCATCTAGTCCTGGTGATTTATCTACTTTAAGTACAGCCAGCCTTTCTAGTACCTCCTCTATATCAATTTTTATCTCATCTAGTATCTCCACTACCTCCTCTTTCACTATGACTTTGGCAGCATCTTCTTCCTTGGTGAAGACAGATGCAAAGTACTCATTTAGCACCTCAGCCATGCCCTCTGCCTCCATTTTGGTCCCTAATCGGCACCACCGCGCCTGTTGCTACTCCTTTATTATTTATATGGCTTTAGAAGTCTTTTGGATTCCCTTTTATTTTAGCTGCCAATCTATTCTCATTGCCCCTCTTATTTCCTTTTTCACTTCCCCTCTGAACTTTCTATATTCAGCCTGGTTCTCACTTGTATTCGCAACATGACATCTGTCATACGCCCCCTTTTTCTGTTTCATCTTACTCTCTATCTCTTTCGTCATCCAGGGAGCTCTGACTTTAGTTGCCCTGCCTTTCCCCCTTGTGGCAATGTACCTCGACTGTACCTGAACCATCTCCTCTTTAAAGGCAGCCCATTACAGTTTTGTCTGCCAATCTTTGATTCCAATTTACCCGGGCCAGATCCATTCTCAACCCACTGAAATTGGCTTTCCTCTAATTAAGTATTTTTACTCTAAATTGCTCCCTGTCCTTTCCCGGAGCTAATCTAAACCTTATGAGATTGTGATCACTGTTCCCTAAATGTTCCCCTACTGACCATTGCTCTACTTGACCCACTTCATTCCCCAGATCCAGCAATGCCTCCTTCCTCGTTGGGCCAGAAACGTACTGATCAAGACAGTTCTCCTGAACACACTTCATTTAACGATGGACGCAACTTTTTTTACCCAGCGAGTGGTGAGAACGCCGGAGGTGCCGTCTGTCGGATGAGATGTTAAACCGAGGTCCCGTCTGCCCTCTCAGGTAGACGCAAAAGATCCCACGGCCACTCTTTCGAAGAAGAACAGGTGAGTTCTCCCTGGTGTCCTGGGGCCGATATTTGTCCCTCAACCAACATCATTAAGACAGATGACCTGGTCAGTCTCACGTTGCTGTTTGTGGGATCATGCTGTGCGCAAATTGGCTGCCGCGTTTCCTACATTACAACAGCGACGACACTTCAAAAGTGCTTCATTGGCTGTAAAGCACTTTGGGACGTCCTGAGGTGGTGAAAGGCGCTGGAGAAATGCAAGCCTTGCTTTAAAACGGCCACATTTCAGTTATTCTCCTGACCTGAACTGCACTTGAGTCAGATTGCAAGTCTATTTTTATTTCCTAAGTACCTTAGTCTAAATACTGAGCAAGAATAGATCTAATCCTCGATGCAATCATACATGGTGTGTTGCGATGTCCTATGACCGCCAACCAACCTGCCAACCCATACCGACCGTCAGCATGGAGTTCTGCGTTAACTGGAATCCAGTGCTTATGATTGATTTTCCCTGCAGATTGTTCTTCTCGCATCTCCCAAAGGCACTGGCCTGTGATATCATCAAGAAAAGCACAGGTCTCCTTCTGTATCACACACACACACACACTCGCAATCACATACACACACACCTGCATACACATGCTCACACACATTTACACTCACGTGGGCTACGGTAGCACAGTGGTTCTGTTACTGGACTAGTAAGAACATAACATAAGAACATAAGAAATAGGAGCAGGAGTAGGCCAGTTGGCCCCTCGAGCCTGCTCCGCCATTCAATAAGATCATGGCTGATCTGATCCTAACCGCCAATCTACTATCACAGAACCATCTCCTGAACCCAACAGAATTGGACACACGAAATAGGAGCAGGATCAGGCTACACGGCCCCTGGGCCCGCTACGCCACCCACCGATCCGAACCTAGACTCATGTCCAAATTCCTGCCCGCTCCCCGTAACCCTTAATTCCCTTTACTTCTAGGAAACTGTCTATTTCTGTTTTAAATTTATGTCATGATGTCGCTTCTACAGCTTTTTGGGGCAGCATATTCCATGGACCTACCACCCTCTGAGTGAAGTAGTTCCTTCTCATCTCAGTTTTGAAAGAGCAGCCCCTTATTCTAAGACTATGCCCCCCCTAGTTCTAGTTTCACCCATCATCGGGAACATCCTCCCCGCATCCACCCGATCCAACCCCTTCACAATCTTATATGTTTCAATAAGATCGCCTCTCATTCTTCTGAACTCCAATGAGTAGAGTCCCAATCGACCCAACAACAGAAAACCCTGGAAAAGCTCAGCAGGCCAGGCAGCATCAGAGGCCTGGACTAATGATTCGGAGATGTGAGTTCAAATCTGGGGAATTTGAATTCTGTTAATTAAATAAATCTGGAATAAAAAGCTAGTATCAGTAATGGATTGTCGTAAAAACCGATCTGGTTCACTAATGCTCCTTTAGGGGAAGGAAGGCTGCCGACAGGCCTATATGTGACTCCAGTTGACGCTTAACTGCCCTCTGAAATGGCCCAGGAAACCCCGACCAAGACCTTCACCACACGGACTGCAGCGGTACAAGAAGGTGGCTCATCACCTAGGGCAATTAGGGATGGGTAATAAATGCTGGCCTTGCCCAGCTACGCCCACATCCCATGAACGAATAAAAGGAACCCACTGTCATACATAAACCGACGCTCACTCGCTTCATCAGAAAAGCGCTGGACTGGGGATTGGACTCAACAGTGAGTTTGAGTGAATGATTGTAACGTTGCCACCTCGCGCTGAATAATGAATGGCAGCAATATCTGAGCTGGGCTGAAACAAAGGAGGCCGGGGATTGTAAACCGGCCCGAAGCGTATCCTTGCTGGAGCGTCAGATCAGGTTAGGGAAACAACTGCTCTCCCTGCAGGATTGGGCGTTGTTCCTTCTACTATGCACAGTTCTGCACTCCATATACCCGTGGTTACATCACACTTGGAGCACTGTGCACTGTTCTGGTCTCCATATACCCGTGGTTACATCACACTTGGAGCACTGTGCACTGTTCTGGTCTCCATAGACCTTGGTTAGACCACACTTGGAGCACTGTGCACTGTTCTGGTCTCCATAGACCTTGGTTAGACCACACTTGGAGCACTGTGCACAGTTCTGGTCTCCATATAACTTGGTTAGACCGCACTTGGAGCACTGTGCACAGTTCTGGTCTCCATATACCTTGGTTAGACCACACTTGGAGCACTGTGCTCAGTTCTGGTCTCCATAGACCTTGGGTAGACCACACTTGGAGCACTGTGCACAGTTCTGGTCTCCATATACCTTGGTTGGAGCACTGTGCACAGTTCTGGTCTCCATATACCTTGGTTAGACGATTATAATATGGAGACCAGAACCGTGCACAGTTCTCAAAGTATCATGCGTGGCTCAGTGAGCAGCACCCTTGCCTCTGAGTCAGAAGGTTGTAGGTTCAAATCCCACTCCAGGGATTTGAGCATAAAATCCAGGCTGACACTCCAGTACAGTACTGTGGGAGTGCTGCACTGCCGTCTTTTGGATGAGGTGGGGGCCCCATCTGCTCTCTCAGGTGGACATAAAAGATCCCATGGCACTATTTCGAAGAAGAGCAGGGGCCAATATTTATCCCTCACTCATCATCGCTAAAACAGATTATCAAGTTGCTGTTTGTGGGAGCTTGCTGTGCGCAAATTGGCTGCTGCGTTTCCTACATTACAACAGTGACCACACTTCAAAAATTACTTCATTGGCCGTAAAGCGCTTTGGGACGTCCTATCACAGAATCCCCACACTGCAGATAGAGGCCATTTCGGCCCATCGAGCCTGCACCGACACATATCCCACCCTATCCCCGTAACCCCACGTATTTAATCCCCCCCTAACACTAAGGGTCAATTTATCATAGCCAAATCAACCTAACCCGCACATCTTTGGACTGTGGGAGGAAACCGGAGCAAACCCACGCAGACACGGGGAGAATGTGCAAACTCCACACAGACAGTCAACCGAGGCCGGATTCGAACCCGGGTCCCTGGTGCTGTGAGGCAACAGTGCTAACCACTATGCCACCGTGTTGTCCTGAGGTGGTGAAAGGCGCTGGCAAAATGCAAGACACTTTTTTCTTTCACTGAACCATTTGTTAAAATTTAAATGTATATTAAAACAATGACAAACTTAAAAAAAAAAAATACAAAGCTGCAAGTCATAGGAAGTTAGGATAAGGAGGAGGCCATTCCACACTGCCGCAGTCCCTGTTTATACTGAAAGCTGCAGCTGTGGTGTTAAGAACACACCTCTGCCGTCCGTTGTATAAATGAAGACACACCCCTGTTTACACTGTAGCACACAGAGGGACAGATGGCAAAACAGGAACGCACACACACCTGCACACCATTGGGATAACAGTGACCCGCGCTCACAGGTAGATTAGCGGAATGGTCTTTCTGATTCAAGGTCGTGTGTTCGAGTCCCACTCCAGAGACTCGAGCCCCATAATCCAGGCTGAGTCTCCTGGTGCAGTACTGAGGGAGCGCTGCACTGTCGGAGGGGCAGTACTGAGGGAGAGCCGCACTGTCGGAGGGGCAGTATTGAGGGAGCGCCGCACTGTCAGAGGGGCAGTACTGAGGGAGCGCCGCACTGTCGGAGGGTCAGTACTGAGGGAGCGCCGCATTGTCGGAGGGGCAGTACTGAGGGAGCGCTGCACTGTCGGAGGGGCAGTACTGAGGGGGCGCTGCACTGTCGGAGGGGCAGTACTGAGGGAGTGCTGCACTGTCGGAGGGGCCATCTTTCTGGATGAGGTGTTAAACCGAGGCCCCGTCTGCTCTCTCAGGTGGACGTAAAAGATCCCATGGCCACTATTTCGAAGAAGAGCAGGGGAGTTCTCCCCGGTGTCCTGGGCCTATATTTATCCCTCAACCAACATCATTAAAACAGATTATCTGGTCATTATCACATTGCTGTTTGTGGGAGCTTGCTGTGCACAAATTGGCTGCTGTGTTTCCTACATTACAACAGTGACTACACTTCAAAAAAGTACTTCATTGGCTGTAAAGATGTTAGGACAGGGGACCAAAAGCTTGGCCAAAGAGGTAGTTTTGAAAAAGTGACTGTAAGGAGGAGTGAGAGGTAGAGAGACGGAAAGGTTTAGGGAGTGAATTCCAGAGCTTAGGGCCCAGGCAGCTGAAGGCATGGCTGCCAATGATGGAGAGGGACAAGAGGCCAGAATTGGAGGAGCACAGAGATCTCGGAGGGTGGAGGAGTTTACAGAGATAGGGAGGTGGGGTGGGTTGACGCGAGACCAGAGGAGGATTTGAAAACAAGGATGTGAATTTTAAATTGAGGCGTTGCCGGACCGGGAGTCAATGTAGGTCAGCGAGCACAGAGGGTGATGGGTGACCGGAACTCGGGGCGAGTTAGGACACGGGGGCAGCAGAGTTTTGGATGAGCTCAAGTTTAAGGTGGGTGGAAGGTGGGAGGGTGGCCTGTAAAGCGTTGGAATAGACTCCGAGAACTTTTATTTAAATGAGGCCTTGTCGTTAAGACCACACTTGGAGCACTGTGCTCAGTTCTGGTCTCCATAGACCTTGGTTAGACCACACTTGGAGCACTGTGCTCAGTTCTGGTCTCCATAGACCTTGGTTAGACCACACTTGGAGCACTGTGCTCAGTTCTGGTCTCCATAGACCCTGGTTAGACCACACTTGGAGCATGTGCACAGTTCTGGTCTCCATAGACCTTGGTTAGACCACACTTGGAGCACTGTGCACAGTTCTGGTCTCCATATACCTTGGTTAGACCACACTTGGAGCACAGTGCACAGTTCTGGTCTCCATAGACCTTGGTTAGACCACACTTGGAGCATGTGCACAGTTCTGGTCTCCATAGACCTTGGTTAGAACACACTTGGTGCACTGTGCACAGTTCTGGTCTCCATAGACCTTGGTTAGACCACACTTGGAGCACTGTGCGCAGTTCTGGTCTCCATAGACCTTGGTTAGACCACACTTGGAGCACTGTGCACAGTTTTAGTCTCCCTAGACCTTGGTTAGACCACACTTGGAGCATGTGCACAGTTCTGGTCTCCATAGACCTTGGTTAGACCACACTTGGAGCACTGTGCACAGTTCTGGTCTCCATAGACCTTGGTTAGACCACACTTGGAGCACTGTGAACAGTTCTGGTCTCCATATTGCAAAAAGGATATAGAGGAACTGGAGAAGGTGCAAAAAAGATTGACAAGGATGATACCAGGACTGAGAGGTTATAACTATCAGGAAAGGCTGAACAGGCTGGAGCTCAATTCTCTAGAAAAGAGAAGGCCGAGGAGTGACCTGATAGAGGTCTTTAAAATTATGAATGGGTTCGATCGGGTAGACGTAGAGATGATGTTTCCACTTGTGGGGGAGACCAAAACTAGGGGCCATCAATATAAGACGGTCACTAATAAATCCATTCGGGAATTCAGGAGAAACTTCTTTCCCCAGAGAGTGGTGAGAATGTGGAACTTGCTACCACAGGGAGTGGTTGAGGTGAATAGTACAGATGCATTTAAGGGGAAGTTGGATAAACACATGAGGGAGAAAGGAATAGAAGGATATGCTGATAGGGTGAGATGGAGAGGGGTGGGAGGAGGCTGGTGTGGAGCAGAAACACCGGCACGGAGCAGTTGGGCCAAGTGGCCTGTGTCTGAGCTGGATGCCTGGTGTAACTGTGTAACTCCATGAATCTGATGGCTGCTCTTCTACGCTGGCTGGTTTTGCAGACACTGATCATATCCTCTTCACCAGCTGAACCTTTGGCTTCCCATGAAGAGCTTGTCACAACGGCCTGTCCCCTCACCGGTCTCCACGTCGTCGGGTCTGTAACCGAAAACCCAGAGCGAAAGAGGTGGAATAATTGACGAGATGACTCAGCGACTCGCCTCTGATCCAGTTGTGCGAGGAGGCCAATACGGAAGGTTTTCAACCGTCAGGAAGGTTAGAGAATGAGGAGGAGGGTGTGGGTGGGGCGGGGGGTGGGGGGGGGGGGGCTGTGGGATGGGGGGCAGCGAGTCTGTCATCGCGTAGAGATTGCCTGCCAGCCCTGGCTCAGTGGGCAGCGCTCTCGCTTCTGAGTCAGAAGGTCGTGGGTTCAAGTCCCACTCCAGAGACTCCAAGTGTGCGGTAGCACTGTGGTTATGTTACTGGACTAGTAATCCAGAGGCCCCGGACTAATGATCCGGGGACGCGAGTTCAAAAATCCCACCACGGCAGCTGGGGAATTTAAATTGAGTTATTTAAATAAATCTGGCATAAAAAGCTATTATCAGTAATGGTGACCATGAAACTACTGGATTGTCGTAAAAACCCATCTGGTTCACTAATGTCCTTTAGGGAAGGAAATCTGCCGTCCTTACCCGGTCTGGCCGATATGTGACTCCAGACCCACAGCAATGTGGTCGACTCTTAACTGCCCCGCTGAAATGGCCCAGTTGTATTCAAGAAGGCGGCTCACCACCACCTTCTCAAGGTTCAATTAGGGATGGGCAATAAATGCTGGCCTTGCCAGCGACGCCCACATCCCGTGAATGAATTAAAAAAATGACGAGCACAAAAATCTCGGCTGACACTCCAGTGCCAGTAACAAGGAGGAGGCCGTTCAGCCCCTCGAGCCTGTTACACAGGAACAGGAGGAGGCCATTCTGCCCCTCGAGCCTGTTACACAGGAACAGGAGGAGGCCATTCAGCCCCTCGAGCCTGTTACACAGGAACAGGAGGAGGCCGTTCAGCCCCTCGAGCCTGTTACACAGGAACAGGAGGAGGCCGTTCAGCCCCTCGAGCCTGTTACACAGGAACAGGAGGAGGCCATTCAGCCCCTCGAGCCTGTTACACAGGAACAGGAGGCCATTCAGCCCCTCGAGCCTGTTACACAGGAACAGGAGGAGGCCATTCAGCCCCTCGAGCCTGTTACACAGGAACAGGAGGAGGCCATTCAGCCCCTCGAGCCTGTCACACAGGAACAGGAGGAGGCCATTCAGCCCCTCGAGCCTGTTACACAGGAACAGGAGGAGGCCATTCAGCCCCTCGAGCCTGTTACACAGGAACAGGAGAAGGCCATTCAGCCCCTCAAGCCTGTTACACAGGAACAGGAGGAGTCCATTCAGCCCCTCAAGCCTGTTACACAGGAACAGGAGGAGGCCATTCAGCCCCTCAAGCCTGTTACACAGGAACAGGAGGAGGCCCATTCAGCCCCTCGAGCATGTTACATAGGAACAGGAGGAGGCCATTCAGCCCCTCAAGCCTGTTACACAGGAACAGGAGGAGGCCATTCAGCCCCTCAAGCCTGTTACACAGGAACAGGAGGAGGCCCATTCAGCCCCTCGAGCATGTTACATGGGAACAGGAGGAGGCCATTCAGCCCCTCAAGCCTGTTACACAGGAACAGGAGGAGGCCATTCAGCCCCTCAAGCCTGTTACACAGGAACAGGAGGAGGCCATTCAGCCCCTCAAGCCTGTTACACAGGAACAGGAGGAGGCCCATTCAGCCCCTCGAGCATGTTGCATAGGAACAGGAGGAGGCCATGCAGCCCCCTCGAGCCTGTTACACAGGAACAGGAGGAGGCCCTTCAGCCCCCTCGAGCCTGTTCCACCATTCAATTAGATTACCTCAACTCTGTTTACCTGCCTTGGTTCCGTAACCCTTAATACCCTTACCCAACAAAAATCTGTCAATCTCAGTCTTGAAAGCTCCAATTGACCCCCAGCCTCAACAGCTTTGAGTTCCAGATTTCCACCACCCTTTGTGTGAAGAAGTGCTTCCTGACATCACCCCTGAACAGCCTGGCTCTAATTTTAAGTTTCTGCCCCCTTGTTCTGGACTCCCCCCACCAGAGGAAGTAGCTTCTCTCTATCTACCCTATCAACTCCTTTAATCTTCTAGGAACATTGGAACAGGAGGAGGCCATTCAGCCCCTCGAGCCTGTTCCGCCAGTCAATGAGATCATGGCTGATCTGTGACCTAACTCCATATCTTAATACCTTTGGTTAACAAAAATCTATCAATCTCAGATTTAAAATTAACAACTGACCTCGCATCAATTGCCGTTTGCGGAAGAGAGTTCCAAACTTCTACCAGCCTTTGTGTGAAGAAGTGCTTCCTGACATCACCCCTGAACGGCCTGGCTCTAATTTTAAGGTTCTGCCCCCTTGTTCTGGACTCCCCCCACCAGAGGAAATAGTTTCTCTCTATCCACCCGATCAACTCCTTTAATAATCATAAACACCTCGATCAGATCACCCCTTAATCTTCTAAACTCCAGGGAATACAAGCCCAGTCTGTGCAACCTGTCCTCGTAATTTAACCCTTTTAGTATATCCTTCCTGAGGTGCGGGGCCCAGAACTGAACGCGGTCACTCCAGATGGAGTCTGACCAGAGCTTTATATAAACTGTAGCACAACTTCCTCCCCTTTGCACTCCAGCCTCCTCGAGCTAAAGGCCGACATTCCATTGTCCTTTCTGATTACTTTCTGACTCTGTCCAGTAGCTTTTAGTGATCTGTGCACATGGGCACCTAAATCCCTTTGCTGCTCCGCAGCTCCTAGTCTCACAGCATTAAGAAGATATTCCCAATTTGTCTCTCTTGAATCCCGAGTGGGTGACCTCGCGCCTCCCCACATTGAACTCCATCTGCCGCAGTTTTACCCACTCGCTTAATCTGCCTGCGTCCCTTTGTAGCTTCCGGCTCCCATCTACACAAGTCCCTGTGCCTTCCAACTTAGCGTCAACTGCAAACTTGGATGTGCAACCCCAGTCCGTCACCAAAGTAGCCGCACGAAGAATTTAATCTTGAAATTGAAGATCGAGTCAGGCAGTTAAGTGTAATTCAAGGTATTTTTTGGGAAGAGGGGCGGTCAGTTGATTGGAGTAGGGCATAGATACATCCATGACCCCAACTGGAATTGCAGTACCATATTCCTCAGTAGACATGAGTCCTTGGCAGTCAGATACTATGCTTATAGTAGCTCCATCGTCTCATTCACGCTCTTAGTCAGGCAACTGAGGTGTGTGTAGCATGTTTCAACTTGACAGTGATTGGGAGAGGAGACCAAAGTCACGACAACATCGCCGAGTCACACAGCATCCAGAGCAGGAGTTCCTGGTAAAGCTCAATATAAGAACAGGAGGAGGCCATTCAGTCCCTCGAGCCTTCGGTGAGCTCATGGCTGATCTGTATCTCAACTCATAAGAACATAAGAAATAGGAGCAGGAGTCGGCCATTCGGCCCCTCGAGCCTGCTCCCCATTCAATAAGATCATGGCTGATCTGATCTTGGCCTCAACTCCACTTTCCCGCCCGCTCCCCACAACCCTTGACTCCCCGATAGAACTCCATCCACCTGACTCTAATTCACCCGATTCCCTTCTCTGTCGTTCCTCTGTTTCTTTCTCTAACCTTAAATCTCGTTGGTTCAGGAGATAGACTGTTGGTCCCGTCGTTCACCGAGGTCCCATGCGCCCTGTTGCCCTCGCTGCGCCGTTATCAGCTCGCACTTCCCGGCAAGTTACAGGGCAATTCTTTTTTCGAGCTGAAGGGTGAGGGAAAAAGTCTAACTTGCTGGGCACACCGTGAGATGCTCCCCCCCACCCCTCCAGCAAGATCCCGCCCAATATCTCGGTTTACTTTTAATGGGTTACTGCTTTCACTGAAATAGCGGACGCCCAGCGTAAGACCTCGAGGGGAAGCTCAGTAACGGGAAAAGCACACAACGTTTAAACACACAAAAAAATCCAGTTTATTTGTCTTTCCACGTTCAAAGTGTTCTTTATACAGGCGTCACACGCTGACACGAGTAAGGATGAAGCCAGCGCTGTCACTGGGATTTCTCTGCCTTGTGATGGTGCGTTGGTGGATGTGAAATCTTCAGTGGCCACTTCAACTGCGACCGCAGCTCCACCATTCCAATACGGTCCAGCCAAACCTGCGTTGTGTCTGGACAGAGCTGTATAACAGGTCAGTGAAATACTGGTGGGTACAGGCCTGTCACTAATAACACTGGGGTACAGTACTGGTGGGTACAGGTCTATCACTGTACAATCCCGGGGTACAGTACTGGTGGGTACAGGTCTATCACGGTACAATCCCGGGGTACAGTACTGGTGGGTACAGGTCTATCACTGTACAATCCCGGGGTACAGGACTGGTGGGTACAGGTCTGTCACTGTATAACACTGGGGTACAGTACTGGTGGGTACAGGTCTGTCACTGTATAACACTGGGGTAGAGTACTCGTGGGTACAGGTCTATCACTGTACAATCCCGGGGTACAGGTCTATCACTGTACAATCCCGGGGTACAGGACTGGTGGGTACAGGTCTGTCATTGTATAACACTGGGGTACAGGACTGGTGGGTACAGGTCTGACACTAACACTGGGGTACAGTACTGGTGGGTACAGGTCTGTCGCTGTATAACACTGGGGTACGGTACTGGTACTGGGAAGCAGCAGTGGGAGCAATTCGAGGAGATGAATTAAGATCTTCAGGCAAGAAGTGGATCACACATACAGATGCAAGTGACATTTTTCCGACAGCAGATTGGTGTTAAAATGCCCAGTGACAACACTCGATAAATCAATATAAATGAAAGTTGATGTACAGTTCAAATTTGTCAAGGTTACAACAGCTTATTTAGGGGAAAAAAAATAACTACAACAGGATCAATATATACAGATAATTATCAATGGATACAGTACGCGATCGAGTTGCTTAAGGAAGGCAACAGCTCCTCTGTGCTAGTAACGTGCCTACATGATGTGACTTTGGAGAGGGTTTAAATAAGGAAGAGAGGACTAAAGGTTTTGTAAAGGAAGCAATCTCGTCAGTGGTGAAGCAAAGAGCTTAAATGGTGGAACCTTTCCAATGGGCAAGAGGCAGGAAAGTTCACGGGGTTAAATCCCTGAACCCGCACCCTCAACGCACCAGGGACCCTTGCACTCGGAGAAAATGGGAAGATCGGGGAACTGCAGTGAGGATCTCCTACCCCCACCCCGCCCCACTCCATCCAGGACCCTAGCAAGTCCCCCCCCCCCCACTCCAGCAAGTCCCTGTGGAGGTGGGACAATTGAAATTTGATATATCGAAGCATTTTTACAATGCAAGGTTGGGAACTACTTTGAACAAGGCGTCGATAGGGGGGATAGAGAGAAACTATTTCCTCTGGTGGGGGGAGTCCAGAACAAGGGGACATAAAAATTAGAGCCAGGCCATTCAGGGTGATGTCAGGAAGCACTTCTTCACACAAAGGGTGGTGGAAATCTGGAACTCTCTCCCCCAAAAAGCTGCTGAGGCTGGGGGGGGGTCAATTGGAAATTTCAAAACTGCGATTGATAGATTTTTGTTGGATAAAGGGATTAAGGGTTACGGAACCAAGGCGGGTAGGTCGAGTTAAGATACAGATCAGCCTTGATTTAACTGAATGGGGGAAGAGGCTCGAGGGGCTGAATGGCCTCCTCCTGTTCCTACGTTCTGAAGAATATTGTCAGGGACAGTTTTGAAGATAAGACCATTTCTGCTTGAGTTCAGAACTGACAGCATTAACTCATTCTCAATCTGCGTTCTGCACAACATTCACTGTTGCGTTATGTATCCGTGGAGAAAAGCCAAGGATATTATTTTTAGGGGCGTGTTCATTTTCACAGTCTACAAACACACAATCTGAACAATTCATTATAATATATATATATATATATGCATCTCAAAGTGTCGGCAGAAAAGTTAAACGCTGTTTCTTCCAAACGCAGCTACTGTGGGCAGCCAGGACAGGAAGCCAAGTTGTTGGCCTTCCAACATCTACTGCCCCTGTCAGAGTTCTCCACGTTTTGAGGTTGAACCCAGGAAGGCCTTGATGATGTCCCTTCTGGGGAATTTCCAACTCGTGGAACGATTTAAACCTTTTCTTTCACCCCCACCCCAGCCCAGCCCCTCTCCCCCTCCCTCCCTAATTTTGGTTTTACTCATGGAACACAGAAGCCTCCAAGGCATCGTGCTCTTGACGAGCCAATGGGGAAAGGGCACCACAGTTTGTAGAGCAGGAGTTGCTCCGTTGGAGTCTTACCTCTACAATTCATACCCGTTGGACAATCGGACTCCTGGGAGTCAGTTGCGGTGAGAATAGATGGAGGTGAATAAAACGCAATAAATATATTTAACATCAGCAGAACCAAAGACAAACTGGGCACTCCGTTAGTGCCACATTCAACCCAGGGCACTGGATCACCAGTGAGGTGGTCCATTGACTGACCAGAATTGGACACACACACACACACACACACACGGTGAAGGAATGTAACCCATAGCTGAATTTTCAGGGAAAGCGGGATGGGCTGGGGAGGGGAAGGTGTGTTGTGATCCCCCATGAATAGCGAAGCCCAATTTTGAAAGGATCTCGGCAAAGTGCTACGGTTGACTCAGACGCTGCACCCCCACAATGTCACAAATACATGGGAACTGAGCAAAGCTGAAGATGTATGAAAGATATTAGACATTTCCCGCTTTTTTTTTTTATTTAGGTAGATATCAAGGAGATGCGGTTTCTTAAAGAGGGGCCAGCACTATTGGAGTCAGACCCAGGGAGAAGTGAAGGACAGTAGAGTTGGTCCAAGATTCCAGTAGATGTGGGTTTTAGCGTCCACTCTTTTGGGGGGACATTATCTTCCTGGCGGTATGCCAGTTCCTGTTGGTGTCCAACTTAAAGCTGGACCAAGGGGGAAGAACGGTCCATCTGATTGGATTCCATCCCACTTAAAAAAATAACCACAGGGTCTAAAGGATTGTAGATCAATAGCCAGGGCCTCCTCTTCTCCCTATCTTGCCAGACCTCATCTCCCCACCCCACCCCACCCCACCCAACCCACGATGGTGTATCCCCACCTGCCAAGTAAGACAAGTCCAACGCAAGAAGCTTAAGAGGAGCCAGCTCCATTCGAGCCAATGTTCAGCGTGAAAACCACCCTGCCCACGAATCTGTCCCGTTCATCATCGTTCTTCACGTTCGACCCGTAGACTTTGCACTCGACGCTGACGTCAACGTTGTTTGTTATGTTCACAAACTTCACAGCCACCAAGGGCTGGGTGTAGTTCACCTGCGGCACAGGGGATAATTCGGAGTTAGTATCCAAAGAGTACTGACCTGCTGCCGAACGTGCCGTCAGATTCCCTGCGCTCCTCCAATTCTGGCCTCTTGAGCATCCCCCGATTTCCATCGCTCCACCATTGGCGGCCGTGCCTTCAGCTGCCTGGGCCCCGAGCTCTGGAATTCCCTCCCTAAACCTCTCCGCCTCTCTCTCTCCTCCTTTAAGACGCTCCTTAAAACCGACCTCTTTGACCAAGCTTTTGGTCACCTGTCCCTAATATCTCCTTATGTGGCTCGGTGTCACATTCTGTTTGATAATCGCTCCTGTGAAGCGCCTTGGGACGTTTTACTACGTTAAAGGCGCTGTATAAATGCAAGATGTTGTTGTCGCTCTGCCATTAGAAATGGGGTTCCAGTTTTCAGTAGCAAAATACTGCGGATGCTGGATCAGTCCGTAAGGGTGACCCTGAGCTTCCGGTCGCCTTGTCACTTTAATTCTCCGCTCCACTCCCACTCTGATCTGTGTCCTCGGCCTCTTACACTGTTCCAATGAAGCTCAACGTAAGCTCGAGGAACAGCACCTCATCTTTTGATTAGGCACTTTACAACCTTCTGGACTCAACATGGAGTTCAACAATTTCAGACTATAACCCCCTGCCCCCATTTTTCAGGCTGTTTACGTTTTTGCCATCCTCATTTGCAGCATTTTATCTCTCCTACCTCCTACCCTAGCACAGAATATATTCCTTCCTCCCCTCCCCTCCCCCTTTCCCTTCCTCTGCACCTGCTTAAAATCTGTTAAAATCTCGCCTTCTCCAGTTCTGACGAAGGGTCCCAGACCTGAAACGTTAACTCTGTTTCTCTCTCCACGGATGCTGCCTGGCCTGCTAAGTGTTTCCAGCGTTTTCTTGTTATTCCAGTTTTCAAGCTGACCCTAAGGTATTTTTTTGCGCACGTTAGAGCTTCATTTTTGTTTAATTGAGGAACTTGGGTCAGGGAGCAGACCCAGAGTTCGGTTGCACAGGGAGCTGAAGTTCTGTGCGGCCAGGAAGATCCCGTGAAGTATCCTCCTGATTTCACAGACTCTGCGCAAAGCACGCAAAGGGTTGGCGAGAAGGAACGAGGAGTTAGAATCGTAGAATCACACAGCACAGGAGGAGGCCATTCGGCCCATCGTGCCTGTGCCGGCTCTTTGAAAGAGCTCTCCAATTAGTCCCACTCCCTCTTGCTCTTTCCCCACAGCCCCGCAAATTTTTCCCCTTCAAGTATTTATCCAATTCCCTTTTGAAAGTTACTATTGAATCTGCTTCCACCGCCCTTTCAGGCAGCGCATTCCAGATCACAACAACTCGCTGCGTAAAAAAATTCTCATCATCTCCCCCTCTGGTTCTTTTGCCAATTATCTTAAACCTGTGTTCTCTGGTGACCCACCCTCCTGCCACTGGAAACAGTTTCTCCTTATTTACTCTATCAACACCCCTCGTGATTTTGAACGCCTCGATTAAATCTCCCCTTAACCTTCGCTGCTCCAAGGAGAACAACTCCAGCTTCTCCAGTCCCTCCACATCACTGAAGTCCCTCATCCCTGGGACCATTCTGGTAAATCTCCTCTGCACCCTCTGAGTCCTTGACATCCTTCCTAAAGTATAGTGCCCAGGATTGGACACACTCCTCCAGCTGGGGCCTGACCAGGGATTGATAAAGGGTTTAGCGTAACTGCCTGGAATTTGGGGGTGCGTGGGAAGAAATGGTGACCCTTGAAGGGGACAGCCGGTACCTCCTGACGCTCCCATTGTCTCGTGCTGGCCTGGCATTAGTGGGTTCAGTGGGGAGGGAGAGGGGGCACAAGTGGGCATACTGCCCGTGGAGGGGGTTATAAACAGCAGCCCGCTTTAACCCGCCCCCACCGTGACCATTCCAGTCCCGCGCGCCGAGGCCGGGGAATCCAAAGCCGTTCTACTCACGTGTGCCTTTTTCCCGTAATACGGGAAGTACATCAGGTCCAATGTTCCATTGGGAGGGAAGTACTGCAGCTCGTGGACTTTATCCATGTCTCTGGTCTAAACGAGGAGGGTACAAAGATTTTTTTTTAAAAAAAGGCATTTCAGTGACTCGTTTCAACTGCCCCACAATCCGGTTGTGAATTTACACATTCGGGTGCAAAAGTTGATCGAACAGGCTTCATAAAGTTGTGAAGTGACATTTTACAATTCAGAAAGACAGACAGACTTGCATTTATATAGCGCCTTTCACCACCTCAGGCTGTCCCAATGGGCTTTACACCTAATGAAGTACTTTTTGAAGTGTAGTCATTGTTGTAATGTAGGAAACGCAGCAGCCAATTGGCGCACAGCAAGCTCCCACAAACAGCCATGTGATAATGACCAGATCATCTGTTTTTAGTGATGTTGGTTGAGGGATAAATATTGGGCCCTGGACACCGGGGAGAACTCCCCTGCTCTTCTTCAAAATAGTGCCATGGGATCTTTTACTTCCACATTAAATCGAGGCCCCGTCTACTCTCTAATGTCTTGTCCAAAAGACGGCCCCTCCGACAGTGCGGTGTTCCCTCAGTACTGCCCCTCTGACAGTGCGGTACTCCCTCAGTACTGCCCCTCTGACAGTGCGGTGCTCCCTCAGTACTGCCCCTCCGACAGTGCGGTGCTCCCTCAGTACTGCCCCTCCGACAGTGCGCCGCTCCCTCAGTACTGAACCTCCGACAGTGCGGCACTCCCTCAGTACTGCCCCTCCGACAGTGCAGCACTCCCTCAGTACTGACCCTCCGACAGTGCGGCGCTCGCTCAGTACTGCCCCTCCGACAGTGTGGCGTTCCCTCAGTACTGCCACTCCGACAGTGCGACGTTCCCTCAGTACTGCCCCCCCGACAGTGCGGCGCTCCCTCAGTACTGCCCCTCCGACAGTGCGGTGCTCCCTCAGTACTGCCCCTCCGACAGTGTGACGTTCCCTCAGTACTGCCCCCCCGACAGTGCGGCGCTCCCTCAGTACTGCCCCTCCGACAGTGCGGCGCTCCCTCAGTACTGCCCCTCCGACAGTGCGGCGCTCCCTCAGTACTGCCCCTCCGACAGTGCGGCGCTCCCTCAGTACTGCCCCTCCGACAGTTCGGCGCTCCCTCAGTACTGCCCCTCTGACAGTGCGGCGCTCCCTCAGTACTGCCCCCCGACAGTGCGGTACTCCCTCAGTACTGCCCCTCCGACAGTGCGGTACTCCCTCAGTACTGCCCTCTCCGACAGTGCGCCGCTCCCTCAGCACTGCCCCTCCGACAGTGCGGCGCTCCCTCAGCACTGCCCCTCCGACAGTGCGGCGCTCCCTCAGCACTGCACTGGAGAGTGTCAGCTTAGATTATTGCTCAAGCCTCTGGAGTGTAACCCACAATCTTCTGACTCAGAGGAGGGAGTGCTGCCCACTGAGCCACGGCTGACAGCTCGTAGGTTAACAGTGAGAGTTGTGGCCAGGTCCATGGCTGTTAATGGGAGCAGCGGTGAGGAAGGAGGTTCCTGAATTGATACACTGAGCAGGATTAGCTGGACCGGGCGTACTAGGTCTAGATATCCATCATTTTCTAGATGAACAGGACACCTCAATAAAAAAACAACTTTAGATTCCTCCAGTCCTGCTACACAAGAAATTAACTGAAGATTCAGATCATGCGAACTGAACGGCCTCCCTTAATCCGAGCCCGCCTCGCGATCTCAGGAGAATTTTGCTCCAATTCCCCTGAAGCTTCGTCAAGTTGGGGAATGCCAAAGACTCGACGGCAACAACAGCCGTCATATTCAGCCTCAAAACAATCCACGCTGGGCGCAGTTGACCTGTCTCAGTTTAATTCCTGCTTCAGTAACAAGAATGTGATGTGTGCACTGGCCAAACAAGCACCAGGCGATAAGCAGCAACTCGTCCACCTTCAATATCCCCGAATAATATCGAGGTCCCCTCCTCCAGCCCCACAACCCTCCGAGATCTCCGCTCTCCTCCAATTCTGGCCTCTCGCGCATCCCCCGATTTCCGACGCGCCACCATTGTCGGCCGTGGCTTCAGCTGCCTGGGCCCCGAGCTCTGGAATTCCCTCCCTCAACCTCTCCGCCTCCCTCTCCCCTCCCTCCTTTAAGGCGCTCCTTAAAACCTCCCTCTTTGACCGAGCTTGTGGTCACCTGTCCCTAACATCTCCTTATGGGGCTCGGTCTCGAATAATGATCCCGCGAAGAAGCGCCTGGGGACGGTTTTTGAACTATGTCGAAGGCGCTGCATAAATGCAAGTTGCTGTTGTCAACTAGCTCTTAACCGCCGACTGCCACTAAAAAGACACAAACCCCTCTCTGGCTGTTCTGCCGTGGGGGGTAAATCTTTCGCGGAGTGAAGTTCCGGCTACATCTGCTGCTTCCTGTAAGCACGCGACAGCATTCTGAGCCTCTGGCCCTCTCGCGCCCAGGAGAGTCAACGGAGCTCGCGCCAAGGCGACAAGAATGAGGATTCGCGTAGGGAGCGGTAGTTGTGTCATCGGCTGAGCTCTATGTAGCAATCTAGAAGCCAGCACGGCCCGTCGCTCCCCCCCCCCCCCCCCCCCAACCCGAGACATGGAATCCCGACCCCATTATCTACAGGTCAAGGGTCGAGGGTCAACAAGCTTAACTAGGACTGGCAGGCTACAGGATAAGCTTTATTGATTCATTGCCAAACCAAGTGAACTTTCTGCTGTCTAGTTTATCCTGGTAACTTTTAAACGTCTTACCCGCTCTGTTTGGTTGCGTTTTATATTCTGTGCCCGTCCGTTGCGATGGCAGGGGGAGGGGTGTGCAAGAGCAAAAAGAGGGATGAAATGAGGCGGAGATGGTTAACTGCGTTCAAGATGAAGGTTTCCGAGATGAAGAAACGGTCAAACGCGACGGACAAAATAAAGGTTCTGCAAATCACTAACCTTTCCTGCACAGGACACGTACGGAGTCTCCCCCTCACCGGGCAAGTACCCAATAATCTGAAAGTAAAAATAAAAAGAGAACAATCTTGCGTTTCTCCAGCGCCTTTCAACACCTCAGGATGTCCCAAAGCGCTTTACAACCAATGAAGAACTTTTTGAAGTGTGGTCACTGTGGTAATGTAGGAAACACTGCAGCCAATTTGCGCACAGCAAGCTCCCACAAACAGCAATGTGATAATGACCAGATCATCTGTTTTTGTTATGTTGGTTGAGGGATAAATATTGGCCCCAGGACACTGGGGAGAACTCCCCTGCTCTTCTTCCAAATAGTGGCCGTGGAATCTTTTACATCCACCTTAGAGAGCAGACAGGGCCTCAGTTTAATGTCTCATCCGAAAGACGGCACCTCCGACAGTGCAGCGCTCCCTCAGTACTGCCCCTCCGACAGTGCAGCGCTCCCTCAGTACTGCCCCGCCGACAGTGCAGCGCTTCCTCAGTACTGCCCCTCCGACAGTGCAGCGCTCCCTCAGTACTGCCCCTCCGACAGTGCAGCGCTCCCTCAGTACTGCCCCTCCGACAGTGCAGCGCTCCCTCAGTACTGCCCCTCCGACAGTGCGGCGCTCCCTCAGTACTGCCCTGGAGTGTCGGATTAATACCCAACCCTGAAACTGTAACCCACCATGATTTACCACCTGCAGGAGAAACTGAGAAAGAATAAACCCTACCAACAATTGAACTGGTAGCTAGCTCCGCAATGTCTAAATGGGAAGCAACCAGAAATGCATAAAGCATCTTAAAACTCACGATGGTTTTTAAGTTAATCCTTCTTACAACATTCAAGAAGGTGGGCACCATCCAGGACAAAGCAGCCCGCTTGATGGGCAGCCCATCCACCACCTTAAACATTCACTCCCTCCACCACCGGCGCACCGTGGCTGCAATGTGCACCATCTACAAGATGCACTGCAGCAACTCGCCAAGGCTTCTTCAGCAGCACCTCCCAAACCCGCGACCTCTTCCAGCTAGAAGGACAAGGGCAGCAGGCGCATGGGAACACCACCACCTCCAAGTCACACACCATCCCGACATCTGGAACTCACTGCCTGAAAGGGTGGTAGAGGCAGAAACCCTCATCACATTTAAAAAGTACTTGGATCTGCACTTGAAGTGCCGTAACCGACAGGGCTACGGACCAAGAGCTGGAAAGTGGGATTAGGGTGAATAGCTCTTTGTCGGCCGGCACGGACAAGACGGGCCGAATGGCCTCCTTCTGTGCTGTAAATTTCTATGAATTTCTATGAATTGCCATTCCAGGAAGACTCGCTTAGGTTGACGTCGACCATTGATTCCCTTTTCAGAGTGACGAGGTTTGCAAGCTTCAGTGACCCTGAGAGCTAGGTCATCGAGACCATGGCTTTGGGTAGGGTCCACGGAGGGAAGCCAGAGGGAAAGTGAACCCTTGGTGCTGAAAGGTTGGGCTTTGGGTCAACAGCCCCATGCCATTAGGAAGCCACGACTGTTATGGAGACGGTAAGTGATGGCGCTTTTACTGAAAGACTACAAGGAAAAATTGGCAGGGCTATGGGGGAAAGGGCAGGACTAATTGGAGAGCTCTTTCAACGAGCGGGCACAGGCACAGGCACGATGGGCCGAATGGCCTCCTGCCGGGCTGAATGATTCCATCATAAAGCATATAAAATGCAAATCAGAGATCAACGCGATTCCCTACAATTCAACGGAGATCTCATTATGCATGAAGCTAGTTCCTTATCTAAGGAAGGATATACTTGCCTTAGAGGGAGTGCAACGAAGGTTCACTGGATTGATTCCTGGAATGAGAGGGTTGTCCTATGAGGAGAGATTGAGTAGATTGGGCCTATACTCTCTGGAGTTTAGAAGAATGAGAGGTGATCTCATTGAAACATATAAGATTCTGAGGGGGATTGACAGGGTAGATACTGAGAGGTTGTTTCCCCTGGCTGGAATGTCTAAAACCAAGGGTCATAGTCTCAGGATAAGGGGTCGGCCATTTAGGACTGAGATGAGGAGAAATTTCTTCACTCAGAGGGTGGTGAATCTTTGGAATTCTCTACCCCAGAGGGCTGTGGATGCTCAGTCGTTGAGTATATTCAAGACAGAGATCGATAGATTTTTGGACTCTAGGGGAATCGAGGGATATGGGGATCGGGCATGAAAGTGGAGTTGAGGTCGAAGATCAGCCATGATCTTATTGAATGGCGGAGCAGGTTCGAGGGGCTGAATGGCCTCCTCCTGCTCCTATTTTTTTATGTTCTTCTGTTCAAGCTGTCCGGCCAACTCACCTTGTTCATCTTGATGAGAATGCAAGGCTTCCCTTCGCCGTAACCGTAAGTCTTGTCTTCTAGGCCCGAGCACTGCCCCAGCGTAGTTCGATTGAACTGGCACGATCTTTTGGGCGTGTTCCTCACGTCCCCGCTATCCTCTTGCAAGTAGTAGGTCCCGGGCTTGCACGGGTCGTTGGTGGAGACCTGGACACTGTCATTGTAAGCTGGAGGGACGAGAAGAAGTTGAGAGTCAGTCCACGTAAACCGTCCTGTGCAGGATGAGCGAATCCAAATTGTGGGCCAGGGATCAGGAACCGCGAGGTGAAGTTGTTCAAGCGACATCTACTCACAGTCTAGGTAAACGTTGAGGGCGTTGACATAACTCTGCCAGGAAGCCCCGTGCGACACGTTGAAACCAACAAAAAGGCTTTCCGTTCTTGGGCGGATCATGAGACCTGCAATAAAAAAAAAAACAGCTAATCAGTAGCTCGCCAAGGATGATTAAACCTTCAAATCGTGGCATTGCTACCAGCCATCTTACATAGAATTTAAGAACATTAGGATTAGGAGCAGGCCACACGGCCCCTCGAGCCTGCTCCGCCATTCAATGAGATCATGGCTGATCTTCGACCTCAACTCCACTTTCCCGCCCGACCCCCATATCCCTCCAATCCCCTCGAGTCCAAAAATCTATCGAATATACTCAACGATTCAGCATCCACAGCCCTCTGGGGCAGAGAATTCCAAAGATTCACCACCCTCTGAGTGAAGAAATTCCTCCTCATCTCAGTCCTAAATGGCCCGACCCCTTATCCTGAGACTGTGACCCCCCCCCCTGGTTCTAGACTCTCCAGCCAGGGGGAAACATCCAATCAGCATCTAACCCCTGTCAATCCCCCTCAGAATCACCTCTCATCCTTCTAAACGCAGCACAGGAACAGGCCATTCGGCCCCACTGCTCCGTGCCGGTGTTTCTGCTCCACACGAGCCTCCTCCCACCCCTCCTCATCTCACCCCATCAGCATAACCTTTATAACTTTTAACAAAATATGAAAGAAACAAAGACCATCACGGTGAGATAGTAGGAAGAGATTTGGGTGTCCAGGTACCCAATTCATTTCAAGCTAGCGATCAGGTACAAAAACTAATCACAAAGGCTAATGGAATGTCGGCCTGTATCTCGAGAGGGTCTGGAATACAAAGGGGAGGAAGGGATGCTTCAGTTGTACAGAGCCTGGGTCAGACCCCATCTGGAGTGACTGCGTTCAGTTCTGGGCCCCGCACCTCAGGAAGGATATATTGGCCTTGGAGGGGGAGCAGCGCAGATTCACCAGAATGATACCCGGGGGCTAAAAGGGTTAAATTACGAGGACAGGTTGCACAGACTGGGCTTGTATTCCCTGGAGTTTAGAAGATTAAGGGGTGATCTAATCGAGGTGTCGAAGATGATTAAAGGAGTTGATCGGGTGGATAGAGAGAAACTATTTCCTCTGGTGGGGGGAGTCCAGAACAAGGGGGCAGAACCTTAAAATTAGAGCCAGGCCGTTCAGGGGTGATGTCAGGAAGCACTTCTTCACACAAAGGGTGGTGGAAATCTCGAACTCTCTCCCCCAAAAAGCTGTCGAGGCCGGGGGTCAATTGAAAATGTCAAAACTGAGATTGATAGATTTTTGTTGGGCGAGGGTGTCAAGGGTTACGGAACCAAGGCGGGTAGATGGAGTTAAGATACAGATCAGCCATGATCTCATTGAATGGCGGAGCAGGCTCGAGGGGCCGAATGGCCTCCTCCTGTTCCTATTTCTTATGTTTTCCATGAAAAGAATAGACCTGATGAATAGAATACAATCGGATTATTTTATAGCATTCGGAATGTGTGGCTGTATGTGTTTGTAACCTTCCATAAGTGCCCGGAATTCCGTCCCTTTACCTGGGTTTGTGATTCGGTCTTGGTATTTCGGTGTGTATTCATTCACGGTCTGGAGCATCACCCACATGGTTAGGCTGAACAGCCCAGTCAGGAAGGCGTAAAACACGACATAGAAGAGCAGAATCAGCGCTGGAAAAGAACAGAGGCCATTGCAAAGCGTTAGCGTGCGTGTTAATGCAGGAGATCGGCACTTCTGGTGCAGTCCTTTCCCGTTCGGGTCTCGCGAAGGGCGTCCGTCCGCCACTGGGAACGCTGCCCTCTGGCTGCTGGGTGTAGCAACATTGCAAGCAAAACCGGCGCGATTTCCTCCGCCCGGTACTCCCTATGAAATGGTGAGCGTGCCTTTACATCGAGTGTATAGCACAGAAAGAGGCCATTCGGCCCGAATGGTCCGTGCCAGTTGACATGAATCTTGTCATTCATGTGGAAATGACTTATGAAATAATACTGGGCAGCCTGCTGGTGGCGCTGTCCAGGGAGAGTATAAATACTTGGGCATGGGCCCAGCTTGCTCAGGACATTCCTTAACAGGAACTAGTGAAGGACACAACTAGGTCTCCATGTTGTAAAACAGTTGATTAAAGCTTTGTTTAACGCTTAGACCAAGTGCCTAGTAGTTTTCTTACGTCACCGGTGTTTCTGCTCCACACGAGCCTCCCTCCCACCCCCTCTCCAACTCACTCCATCAGCATATCCTTCTATTCCTTTCTCCCTCGTGTGTTTATCCAGCTTCCCCTTAAAAGCATCTCTGCTATTCGCCTCAACCACTCCCTGTGGTAGCGAGTTCCACATTCTCACCACTCTCTGGGTAAAGAAGTTTCTCCTGAATTCCCTATTGGATTTATTAGTGACTATCCTATATTTATGGCCCCTGGCTTTGGTCTCCCCCACAAGTGGAAACAGCTTCTCTACGTCTACCTTATCAAACCCCTTCATAATTTTAAAGACCTCTATCAGGTCGCCCCTCAGCCTTCTCTTTCCTAGAGAAAAGAGGCCCAGCCTGGTCAGTCTTTCCTGATAGTTATAACCTCTCAGTTCTGGCATCATCCATGTCAATCTTTCTTGCACCTTCTCCAATGCCTCTTTACTTTGTTTTATGATGTTTACCATACAGTGACCAGAGGGAATCCTCCCAGTAATTGCTAGACCACCTCCCCCCCCCCCTCCACAAGTGTTGCTCGTTTAGTAACATTCCCGGGTCTGGTTTGTCCAGCAGCAGGAAACATGTGTGTTCTCTACGCATGGTTACCCCATGGACTGGGGGTTGGCACAGTGCAATTTCGACCCTTCAGTTAGGTGCAATGCCCAACCTAGGAGCACTGACACTGGGTGAAGAGTGGGGCAAAAAAAGGGTCTCATTTCTAGCAGTGATGTTTCAAACAAGGGCAAAATCCACCCCTCCAAAAATCCATGTCTTTGGAGGGGGAGCAGCGTAGATTCACCAGAATGATACCCGGGGGGCTAAAAGGGTTAAATTATGAGGACAGGTTGCACAGACTGGGCTTGTATTCCCTGGAGTTTAGAAGATTAAGGGGTGATCTAATCGAGGTGTTTTCTGATGATTAAAGGAGTTGATAGGGTGGATAGAAAGAAACTATTTCCTCTGGTGGGGGGAGTCCAGAACAAGGGGGCAGAACCTTAAAATTAGAGCCAGGCCGTTCAGGGGTGATGTCAGGAAGCACTTCTTCACACAAAGGGTGGTGGAAATCTGGAACTCTCTCCCCCAAAAAGCTGTTGAGGCTGGGGGTCAATTGGAAATGTCAAGACTGAGATTCTTGTTGGGTAAGGGTATCAAGGGTTGTGGAGCCAAGGCGGGTAGATGGAGTTAAAATACAGATCAGCCCTGAGCCAACTGAATGGTGGGACAGGTTGGAGGGGCTGAATGGCCTCCTCCTGATCCTGTGTTCCTAAGTGAATATTGTTAAATATTGCAGCCCTTGTGCGTAGTTATGTATATAGCACTGGTCCATTGTTAGCTCGGGCGTAACTGTGGGGAGATTTCCACAGTCCCCCATTTGTTGCAAAGTATAAAAAGGGTATTTACAATTTCATCGCAGATTAGCCACGAACTAAAGTTGTTGCCCCCTCCCCCCAAATGTAACTCACCCCCCAAAATTCAAAACGTTCTCTCAACTAGCTCTGTAACTGGACTCTTACGAGAAGGCACAAGGAAGACCTTGAACTGTTGCTGAGGTTTAATCGGATCACCCGGAGTGCAGCAAGGACCTCTGGTTCCGTCAGAGTTCCCAACCCGAGCAAAGACCCAGGAGGAATAATCATCATGGCCGTTTCCCCCCCCGCCCCCCCCGATTTTCTTTGAACACTTTCGATTGTCAGTTGTAAAAATATTGAAGATGTTGGGGAGGGGGAAGAAAAATGTTTCGACTGACATTCACGAATCATCCAATTGGCTTTCACATTGGCCGCGGGAAGGCGGGGCACCAGGAGGATGGGCATGTCGGCCGACCAATGGTGGGAGAGTGGGGGCGGGGCTGTTGAAGGAGGAGGTTGTGTGATGAAACCTCCAGGAACACATGCGACCAAAGTTGGCAACCCTCGATGGACACCGAGGAGAGCGGCAGAATTCCTCGCTTATGTACACAGCACGTGGCTTTTTAAAAAATGCGTTTATGGGATGTGGGCGTCGCTGGCAAGGCCAGCATTTATTGCCCATCCCTAAGTGCCTCTTGAGAAGGTGGTGGTGAGCCGCCTTCTTGAACCGCTGCAGTCCGTGTGGTGAAGGTGCTCCCACAGTGCTGTTAGGGAGGGAGTTCCAGGATTTTGACCCAGCGACGATGAAGGAACGGCCGATATATTTCCAAGTCAGGATGGTGTGTGACTTGGAGGTGGTGGTGTTCCCATGCGCCTGCTGCCCTTGTCCTTCTAGGTGGTAGAGGTCGCGGGTTTGGGAGGTGCTGCCGAAGAAGAGGGGCTGTACTGAGGGAGCGTTGCACTGTCGGAGGGGCAGCACTGAGGGAGCACTGCACTGTCGGGAGGGACAGCACTGAGGGAGCTCCGCACTGTCGGAGCGGCAGTACTGAGGGAGCGCTGCACTGTCGGAGCGGCAGTACTGAGGGAGCGCTGCACTGTCGGAGCGGCAGTACTGAGGGAGCGCTGCACTGTCGGAGGAGCAGTACTGAGGGAGCGCTGCACTGTCGGAGGAGCAGTACTGAGGGAGCGCGGCACTGTCGGAGGGGTAGTACTGAGGGAGCGCCGCACTGTCGGAGGGGCAGTACTGAGGGAGTGCCACACTGTCGGAGGATCAGTACTGAGGGAGTGCTGCACTGTCGGGGAGGGCTGTACTGGGGGAGCAGCGCACTGTCGGAGGGGCAGTACTGAGGGAGCGCCGCACTGTCGGAGGGGCAGTACTGAGGGAGCGCCGCACTGTCGGAGGGGCAGTACTGAGGGAGCGCCGCACTGTCGGAGGGGCAGTACTGAGGGAGCGCCTGCACTGTCGGAGGGGCAGTACTGAGGGAGCGCCGCACTGTCGGAGGGGCAGTACTGAGGGAGTGCTGCACTGTCGGAGGTGCTGTCTTTCGGATGAGACGTTAAACCGAGGGCCCCGCTGCCCTCTCAGGTGGATGTAAAAGATCCCAAGGCCACTATTTGGAAGAAGAGCAGGGGGGAGTTTCCCCCGGTGTCCTGAGGCCAATATTTATCTCTCGACCAACATCACTAAAACAGATGATGTGCTCATTACCTCAATGCTGTTTGTGGGAGCTTGCTGTGCGTAAATCGGCTGCTGCGTTTCCTACATTACGACAGTGACTACACTTCAAAAAAAGGTAGTTCATTGGCTCCTTTCCCCGTACCCCTCGATTCCCTTCTCCCTTACGTAAGCACCAAGCCTACACTTGAACCTAATCTGCTTTAACCTCTACACGTGGCAGCGAGTTGCACGATGGAGGCTCGACACCAAATCCTGTCCTCATCTGGTGTGTGTGGACACATCTCTCCCGGCAGGAATGACAGGATAGCGACCGGACCAGAGAGACCCCTCCTCAGCGGAGAAGCCTGGAGACTGAGTGCAAGACCCCCAATCTCCTGCCCCGGCTGACATAAGAACATAAGAAATAGGAGCAGGAGTAGGCCATTCGGCCCTTCGAGCCTGCTCCGCCATTCAATGAGATCATGGCTGATCTTCTGCTTCAACTCCATTCACCGGCCCGATTACCATATCCCTTGATGCCCTTACTAGTCAGAAATCTATCGACTTCTGTTTTGAATATACCCAATGACTGAGCCTCCACAGCCCTCTGGGGTAGAGAATTCCAAAGATTCACCACCCTCTGTGTGAAGAAATTTCTTCTCATCTCAGTCCTGAATGGCCTACCCTTTATCCTGAGGCTGTGGCCCCTGGTTCTAGACTCCCCAGCCAAGGGAAACATTCACCCAGCATCCACCCTATCAAGCCCTGTAATAATTTTGTATGCTTCAATGAGATCCCCTCTCATCCTTCTGAATTCAAGAGAATACAGGCCTGGTTTACTCAATCTCTTCTCATACAACAGTCCCACCATCCCAGGAATCAATCTCGTGAACCTTCGTTGCACTCCCTCTATGGCAAGTATATCCTTCCTTAGGTAAGGAGACCAAAATTGTACACAGTACTCCAGGTGTGGTCTCACCAAGGCCCTATATAATTGTAGTAAGACTTCTTTACTCCTGTACTCAAATCCTCTTGTAATGAAGGCCAGCATACCATTTGCCTTCCTAATGGCTTGCTGCACCTGCACATTCACTTTCAGTGACTCATGTACAAGGACACCCAGGTCCCTTTGAGCATCTGCATACCCCAATCTTTCACCATTTAGGAAATACTCTGCCTTTCTGTTTTTTCTACCAAAGTGGATAACTTCACATTTATCCACATTATATTCCATCTGCCATGTTCTCGCCCACTCACTGAGCCTGTCGAGATCCCCTTGAAACCTCTTCACATCCTCTTCACAACTGACACTGCCACCTAGCTTTGTATCATCAGCAAATTTGGAAATGTTACATTTAGTCCCCTCATCCAAATCATTGATATAGATTGTGAATAGCTGGGACCCAAACACCGATCTTTGCGGTACCTCACTAGTCACAGCCTGTGAATAGCTGGGACCCAAACACCGATCCTTGCGGTACCTCACTAGTCACAGCCTGCCAACCTGAAAAAGACCCGTTTATCCCTACTCTTTGTTTTCTGTCTGTTAACCAATTCTCAATCCATGCTAGTATATTACCCCCAATTCCATGTGCCCTAATTTTGTTCACCAACCTCTTGTGTGGGACCTTATCGAAGACACAAGCTCGCTCAGCAGCATGGCTGAACCTTGCACTGTGTAAGGCCAGGTTAGAAGTGATTTTCGTCTATTTGAAGATGATCGATAAAATGGCAGCGTTTCATGTTTATATGATATGGCCGTTGGAGACCGCTCAATGTCACATCTGCTCAAATACATTTCTGAGAGCAGCCAATCTAACAGTCCGAGTGACAGCAAGCTCCACGGAAGGAAAGGGAGAAAGAGAGAAAGAGAGAGAGAGAGAAGAGAGAAAGACACAGAGAGAGAGAAAGTGAGAAAGGGAGAGGGGGAGAGAGAGAGAGAGAGAGAGAGAGAGAGAGAGAGAGAAGAGAGAGAGAGAGAGAAAGAGAGAGAGAGAGAGAGAGAGAGAGAGAAAGGGAGGGAGAGAGAGAGTGTGAGAGAGAGAGAGACAGAAAGGCAGAGAGAGAGAGAAAGTGAGAAAGGGAGAGAGAGGGAGAGAGAAAGAGAAAGAGAGAGAGAAAGAATGAGAAAAAGAGAAAGAGAGAGAAAGTGAGAAAGGGAGAGAGAAAGAAAGAGAGAGAGAGAAAAAGAAAGTGAGGGAGAAAGAGTGAGAGAGAGACAGACAGAAAGGCAGAGAGGGGGAGAGGAAGTGAGAAAGGGAGAGAGAGAGAGAGAGAGAGAGAGAGAGAGGGAGGGAGAGAGAGAGAATGAGAAAGAGAGAGAAAAGAGAAAGTAAGAGAGAGAAGAGAGAAAGACAGAGAGAGAGAGAAAGTGAGAAAGGTAGAGAGAGAGAGAAAGAGAGAGAGAGAAAGAGAGTGAGAAAGAAAGAGAGAGAGAGAGAGAAGTGAGTGAGTGAGTGAGAGACAGAAAGGCAGAGAGAGAGAAAGTGAGAAAGGGAGAGAGAGAGAGAATGAGAGAGAGAGAGAGAATGAGAAAGAGAGAAAAAGGAGAGAAAGAGAGAAAGACAGAGAGAGAGAAAAAGAGAGTGAGAGTGAGAGATGAAAGGCAGAGAGAGAAAGCGAGAAAGGGAGAGAGGGAAGAGAGAAAGACAGAGAGAGAGCGAAAGTGAGAGAGAGAGAGAGAGAGAGAGAGAGAGAGAGAGAAAAATGAAAGAAAGCATGATCTTGCATTTCTCCAGCGCCTTTCACCACCTCAGGACGTCCCAAAGCGCTTTACAGCCAATGAAGTACTTTTTGAAGTGTAGTCACTGTTGTAATGTAGGAAACACGGCAGCCAATTTGCGCACAGCAAGCTCCCACAAACAGCAATGTGATAATGACCAGATCATCTGTTTTTAGTGATGTTGGTTGAGGGATAGATATTGGCCACAGGACACCGGGGAGAACTCCCCTGCTCTTCTTCCAAATAGTGGCCGTGGGATCTTTTACGTCCACCTGAGAGAGCAGGTAACTGTATCCAATATATTTGGCAATTGAAATAAGATAGGAAAAAGGACAGAGCCAGCAGACTGAATTTCATTCCAGTGCCTGATCATCGATGCAAAACATATTTCTCTGTCGTATTTTGTTTAGCAAACATCCGTTCATCAGGATACAACCTGATAGCAAGGCCCAAAACCTGGTGAAAAACATGGAAGACGACCTCTAGTTCACCTTAAATGACAACCATTAACAAAGTCAGTACTGAGGGAGCACCGCACTGTCGGAGGGGCTGTACTGAGGGAGCGCCGCACTGTCGGAGGGGCAGTACTGAGGGAGCGCCGCACTGTCGGAGGGGCAGTACTGAGGGAGCGCCGCACTGTCGGAGGGGCAGTACTGAGGGAGCGCCGCACTGTCGGAGGGGCGGTACTGCGGGAGCACCGCACTGTCGGAGGGGCGGTACTGAGGGAGCGCAGCACTGTCGGAGGGGCAGTACTGAGGGAGCGCCGCACTGTCGGAGGGGCAGTACTGAGGGAGCGCCGCACTGTTGGAGGGGCGGTACTGAGGGAGCGCTGCACTATCGGAGGGGCAGTACTGAGGGAGCACAGCACTGTCGGAGGGACTGTACTGAGGGAGCACAGCACTGTCGGAGGGGCAGTACTGAGGGTGTGCTGCACTGTCGGAGGGACAGTACTGAGGGAGCGCTGCACTGTCGGTGGGACAGTAGTGAGGGAGTGCTGCACGGTCGGAGATGCCGTCTTTCGGATGAAACGTTAAACAGTCTGCCCCCTCGGGTGGATGTAAAAGATCCCACGGCCACTATTTCGAAGAAGAGCAGGGGAGTTCTCCCCGGTGTCCTGGGGCCAATATTTTTCCCTCAACCAACATCACTAAAAAAAAAACAGTTTATCTGGTCATTATCACATTGCTGTTTGTGGGAGCTTAAGGTGTCGGCCATTTAGGACTGAGATGAGGAGAAATTTCTTCACTCAGAGGGTTGTGAATTTTTGGAACTCTCTACCCCAGAGGGCTGTGGAGGCTCAGTCGTTAAGTATATTCAACTGAGGGAGCGCAGCACTGTCGGAGGGGCAGTACTGAGGGAGCGCCGCACTGTCGGAGGGGCAGTACTGAGGGAGCGCCGCACTGTCGGAGGGGCAGTACTGAGGGAGCGCCGCACGGTCGGAGGGGCAGTACTGAGGGAGCGCCGCACTGTCGGAGGGGCAGTACTGAGGGAGCGCCGCACTGTCGGAGGGGCAGTACTGAGGGAACGCCGCACTGTCGGAGGGGCAGTACTGAGGGAGCGCCGCACTGTCGGGGGGGCAGTACTGAGGGAGCGCCGCACTGTCGGAGGGACAGTACTGAGGGAGCGCCGCACTGTCGGAGGGGCAGTACTGAGGGAGCGCCGCACTGTCGGAGGGGCAGTACTGAGGGAGCGCCGCACTGTCGGAGGGGCAGTACTGAGGGAGCGCCGCACTGTCGGAGGGGCAGTACTGAGGGAGCGCCGCACTGTCGGAGAGGCAGTACTGAGGGAGCGCCGCACTGTCGGAGAGGCAGTACTGAGGGAGCGCCGCACTGTCGGAGAGGCAGTACTGAGGGAGTGCCGCACTGTCGGAGGGGCAGTACTGAGGGAGCGCCGCACTGTCGGAGGGGCAGTACTGAGGGAGCGCCGCACTGTCGGAGGGGCAGTACTGAGGGAGTGCTGCACTGTCGGAGGGGCAGTACTGAGGGAGCGCCACACTGTCGGAGGGGCAGTACTGAGGGAGCGCCGCACTGTCGGAGGGGCAGTACTGAGGGAGCGCCACACTGTCGGAGGGGCAGTACTGAGGGAGCACTAACCCAACATAAAACAAACCCCCCCAAAAAGAAACACTGCAGACAGCAGGATTTGACACGTTGGACCCCCTGGGACACATCTCATTGTCTTGGCTATGCTCTTGGTGTGTCTTTGATGTAAGGACACCTTCCCTGAAAGATTATATCTCTGCAGTTTCTGTGTTTATATTCTGTGAACTTTTGTAGATTCACTCATTGTAACTTTACCTGACGAAGGGGCGACAGCTCCGAAAGCTTGTAATTTTAAATAAATCTGTTGGACTATAACCTGGTGTTGTGCGACTTCTCATTTTTGTCCACCCCAGTCCAACGCCGGCATTTCCGCATCATGAAGTATATTCAAGACAGAGATCGATAGATTTTTGGACTCTCGGGGAGTCGAGGGATATGGGGATCGGGCGGGATAGTGGAGTTGAGGTTGAAGATCAGCCATGATCTTATTGAATGGTGGAGCAGGCTCGAGGGGCCGAATGGCCGATTCCTGCTCCTAATTCTTATGTTCCTATGAGATCTCAACTATTACCAGCCCGAGTACCAACGCATCTTTCTTGAGTTTGGTCGTTGGGGAAAGGGGGTTGGGCTTTGATTTTTACCACTGTAAACAAGCAAAGCTTTTTTTAATTCGTTCCTGGGATGTGGGCATCACTGGCAAGGCCGGCATTTATTGCCCATCCCTAATTGCCCTCGAGAAGGTGGTGGTGAGCCGCCTTCTTGAACCGCTGCAGTCCGTGTGGTGAAGGTGCTCCCACAGTGCTGTCAGGGAGGGAGTTCCAGGATTTGGACCCAGCGACGATGAAGGAACGGCCGATATATTTCCAAGTCAGGATGGTGTGTGTGACTCGGAGGGGAACTTGGAGGTGGTGGGGTTCCCATGCGCCTGCTGCCCTTGTCCTTCTAGGTGGTAGAGGTCGCGGGTTTGGGAGGTGCTGCCGAAGAAGCCTTGGCGAGTTGCTGCAGTGCATCTTGTAGATGGTACACACTGCAGCCACAGTGCGCCGGTGGTGGAGGGAGTGGATGTTTAATGCTGGTATGGATCCAGATTGTAGCAGCATCAAGTATTATCAAGGAGGACAATTACCAGGCTCGTTTACCCTGAAGGAGCTTCCCGATAAAGCCAGGAGGCTGCGGTAATTCTCCGGAGAGAGGGCAGAGTGCAGTTCGAGTCCCGAAGCGTAACTAGTTGAGCAACTGATGGTCTCTGGGATGGGGAAACGATGGCGTTCACACCCAACAAAACAACGTTTCAGCCCAATTCAAGCCCTGAACTATGATCTCTCCAACAACATTGAGTCACAATGCTGGTGGGCACCCGAGATTACCAGGTTAATCAGTTCCTTTCCCCAACCCCCAACCCCATCACAACATCCCAGCCATGAGCACTGAAGAAAGACTTGCATTTCTCCAGCGCCTCTCACCAGCTCAGGACGTCCCAAAGTGCTTTACAGCCGATGAAGTACTTTTGAAGAGTAGTCACTGTTGTATTGTGGGAAATGCGGCAGCCAATTTGCGCACAGCAAGCTCCCACAAACAGCAATGTGATGATGACCAAATAATCTGTTTTAGTGATGTTGGTTGAGGGATAAATATTGGCCCCAGGACACCGGGGAGAACTCCCCCTGCTCTTCTTCGAAATAGTGGCCGTGGGATCTTTTAAGTCCACCTGAGGGGGCAGACGGGGCCTCGGATTAACGTCTCATACGAAAGACGGCACCTCCGACAGTGCAGCGCTCCCTCAGTACTGCCCCTCCGACAGTGTAGCGCTCCCTCAGTACTGCCCCTCCGACAGTGCGGCGCTCCCTCAGTACTGCCCCTCCGACAGTGCGGCGCTCCCTCAGTACTGACCCTCCGACAGTGCGGCGCTCCCTCAGTACTGCCCCTCCGACAGTGCGGCGCTCCCTCAGTACTTCCCCTGCGACAGTGCAGCGCTCCCTCAGTACTGCCCCTCCGACAGTGCGGCGCTCCCTCAGTACTGCCCCTCCGACAGTGCGGCGCTCCCTCAGTACTGCCCCTGGGAGTGTCGGCCTGGATTCTGTGCTCAAGTCTCTGGAGTGGGGCTCGAAATCAGGTCCTTCTGACTCAGGGGCAAGAGAGCGAGAGATACCCACTGAGCCGCGGTTGACCTCATCTTTTCCCGCAGTGTTTGTCGACGGGATTCCTGTTAAATTAAACTGGGTGGCGTAAGAAAACTACTCGGCACTTGGTCTAAGCGTTAAACAAAGCTTTAATCAACTGTTTTCCAACATGGAGATCCAGTTGTGTCCTTCACTAGTTCCCGGGTGAGGGCAGGAGTGGGACTCAACCGTGATTTAACCCCCCTCCCCCGCATTGGCAAACGTCCTGCCAACACTTGGGAACAGTTTCACTCTCTCTACTCTGTCCAGACCCCTCATGCTAGACCTCTACCACCTAGAAGGACAAGGGCAGCAGGCGCATGGGAACACCACCACCTCCAAGTTCCCCTCCAAGTCACACACCATCCTGACTTGGAAATATATCGGCCGATCCTTCATCGTCGCTGGGTCAAAATCCTGGAACTCCCTCCCTAACAGCGCTGTGGGAGCACCTTCACCACACGGACTGCAGCGGTTCAAGAAGGCGGCTCACCACCACCTTCTCAAGGGCAATTAGGGATGGGCAATAAATGCTGGCCTTGCCAGCGACGCCCACATCCCAGGAACAGGATACAGGGGAACGTGCAGGAGAATGGGAGCAGTGCAGAAAGCTCCGGTGTACAGCCACCATAGGGGTTCCGTTACTGGGCTAGTAATCCCGTAGGCTGGGACTAATGAACCAGGGACGCGAGTTCAAATTCCACCACGGCAGCTGGGGAATTTCAATTCAATTAGTTAAATAAATCTGGAATAAAAAGCTAGCATCAGTAATGGTGACTGACATGAATCTTGTCATTCATGTATGAAGTAATACTGGGTGGCCTGCTGGTGGCGCTGTCCAGGGAGAGTATAAATACTCGGGCATGGGCCCAGCTTGCTTAGGACATTCCTCAACAGGAACTAGTGAAGGACACAACTAGAGCTCCATGTTGAAAAACAGTTGATTAAAGCTTTGTTTAAAGCTTAGAGCAAGTGCCTAGTAGTGTTCTTACGTCAGTGACCATGAAATGGTACCGGATTGTCGTAAAAACCCATCTGGTTCACTAATGTCCTGACCGAAGTGGGACGAGAGAGCGAGAGTCGAACTGTGGGGCCACGTGGTGAGTGGGAAACTTGGGTTGATTTTCCCCCTCCCAGTCTCCTGGATCTGAGACCAATTGCAGTTGCCCGTGAGCTACATAATCTTAACTCAGTGTGCACCATCTACAAGACGCACTGCAGCAACTCGCCAAGGCTTCTCCGGCAGCACCTCCCAAACCCGCGACTTCTTGCGCCTAGAAGGACAAGGGCAGCAGGCGCACGGGGAACCACCACCACCTCCAAGTCACACACACACACCATCCCGACTTGGACATACATTGGCCGTTCCTTCATCGTCCAAATCCTGGAACGCCCCCTCCCTAACACGGACTGCAGCGGTTCAAGAAGGCGGCTCACCACCACCTTCGAGGGCAACTAGGGGATGGGCAATAAATGCTCGGCGACGCCCACACCCCGAGAATGAATTTTTAAAAGAAGGATAGCCATCAAACCCGGTCTGTATTTCTCATTTACACACCCATTGCGAATAATACAGCGGTGAATGGGAGGCTGGACTACGTGCCCTGTGCAGTCCCACCACAAGCTCATAGTGCCGATGTCGGAGGGGGGGGAGAGCAGGAGGGGGCCGATCGTGCCCAGATTATAGCGCAGTGCCTGCCAAGCATCGCTTTTGCTTTGATGATTTGTATAATGCAGTGCATTGTACCTCAGTACAGCTCCCACACACAGATTAATACGCTAATGAACAATGATTTCATTCGCTTTAATACTTGCTGAACAGCCTGGGGTGGCAATGGTCCAACCCAGGCTGGCTGACATTTAACCCTTGAATTTCCTCCCTTTCAGTCCCCTCCTCTCCTGAAGGGGGCCTGACTCATAGGAACAGGAGGAGGCCGCTCGGCCCCTCGAGCCTGTCCCGCCATTCATTGAGATCAGGCTTGATCTGTATCTTAACTCCATCGACCCGCCTCGGTTCTGTAACCCTTAATACCCTTACCCAACAAAAATCTATCAATCTCGGTTTTGAAATTTCCAATTGACCCCCGACCTCAGCAGCTTTTTGGGGGAGAGTGTTCCCGATTTCCACCACCCTTTGTGTGAAGAAGTGCTTCCTGACATCACCCCTGAATGGCTTGGCTCTAATTTTAAGGTTCTGCCCCCTTGTTCTGGACTCCCCCCCCAACCAAAGGAAATAGTTTCATTTTTAAAAATTAGTTCATGGGATGTGGGCGTCGCTGGAAAGGCCGGCATTTATTGCCCATCCCCAATTGCCCCTCGAGAAGGTGGTGGTGAGCCGCCTTCTTGAACCGCTGCAGTCCGTGTGGTGAAGGTGCTCCCACAGTGCTGTCAGGGAGGGAGTTCCAGGATTTTGACTCAGCGACGATGAAGGAACGGCCGATATATTTCCAAGTCAGGATGGTGTGTGACTTGGAGGGGGAACTTGGAGGTGGTGGTGTTCCCATGCGCCTGCTGCCCTTGTCCTTCTAGGTGGAAGAGGTCTAGCATGAGGGGTCTGGACAGAGTAGAGAGAGTGAAACTGTTCCCATTGGCGGAAGGGTCGAGAACCAGAGGACACAGATTTAAAGTGATTGGCAGAAGAACCAAAGGCGACACAAGGAAACATTTTTACGCAGCGAGTGGTTAGGGTCTGGAATGCACTGCCTGAAAGGGTGGTGGAGGCAGATTCAATCGTGGCTTTCAAAAGGGAATTGGATAAGTACCTGAAGGAAACATTTTTTGCAGGACTACGGGGAAAGGGCGAGGGAGTGGGACTAGCTGAAGTGCTCTTGCAGAGAGCCGGCACGGGCTGGACGGGCCGAATGGCCTCCTTCCGTGCTGTAACCATTCTATGATTCCATTCCATCTCCCCTATCAAATCCTTTAATCGTCGTAAACACTTCGATTAGATCACCCCTTAATCCTCTATACCCGAGGGAACCCAAGCCCATAACTCTTGCTCGGGTACACTGTCCCTCGCCCACGCAGCCAGTCTTCACGCTGACGCCAAGTGTTGGCAGGACGTTTGCCAATGCGGGGGAGGGTGGGTTAAATCACGGTCGAGTCCCACTCCTGCCCTCACCCGGGCCGAGGTGGGGGGGGGGTCATCAGTCATGAGCAAGACACTGAATCCGATTAACACCACCACCCGCACCCCCTCCCTCCTTCTTATCCCAGGATGTTGAGGCCAGTTGTGGGGCTCGGAGACCGAGAGGTTGCCTGATCACGCCACGCTGTGTCCGTAGCCACGGGGGCACTTTGAGGAGACTTCTCCTCCTTCAATACCGCAGGCAGCGTTGCCATTTCTGCCGATGGACCAGGCCTCGGGCGTGAGTGAACATCAGGGCAACACGGTGGCATAGTGGTTAGCACTGTTGCCTCACAGCGCCAGGGACCCGGGTTCGAATCCAGCCTCGGGTGACTGTCTGTGTGGAGTTTGCACATTCTCCCCGTGTCTGCGTGGGTTTCCTCCGGGTGCTCCGGTTTCCTCCCACAGTCCAAAGATGTGCGGGTTAGGTTGATTTGGCTATGATAAATTGACCCTTAGGTGTTAGGGGGATTAAATACGTGGGGTTACGGGGATAGGGTGGGATATGTGTCGGTGCAGGCTCGATGGGCCGAAATGGCCTCTATCTGCACTGTGGGGATTCTGTGTGATTCTGTGATCTCGCGGAGATGTTCGCAGAATCGTAGAAACTCACGGCACAGGAGGAGGCCTTTCGGCCCATCCTGTCCGTGCCGGCCGACAAAGAGCCGCCCAGCCCTAATCCCACTTTCCAGTTATCGGTCCGTAGCCCCTGCAGGTTACGGCGCGTCAAGCGCAGATCCAAGCACTTTTTAAATGCGATGAGGGTTTCTGCCTCCACCCCCCTTTCAGGCAGTGAGTTCCAGACCCCCCACCCCACCGCCCTCTGGATGTTTCTGAGCGAAGTGAGGAGGGGCTCGATAAATCCGCTCTATTTGTAATTATTTTTTGGGGGGGGCTTTCTATAAGAGACACAAAAAAGATTTAGGTCTGTGCAAGATTAAAATCCATCTGCTGGGTGCAATCCAACAGCAGCTGCCTGGGCTACAGAGCGACAGTTCCAAATCCTATTAGATTGGAGTAAAATCTCATTCCCCACCTCCACCCACCCTCTCTCTCTCTCTCTCTCTCCACTTGTAAATGCTGGAGATCTGAGCACGGAAGGGGGACAAGTCAGTCTCCTTCTCCCCGGGACGATCTCCAGCCTGTCGATGCCACCCCCAAACATCACTGAGAGGGCAGAGGCAGGTGTCCAGAAGTATTAATATTAAAAACCAGAGTGTCTCTGGGCGATCCAGTGAGAACCGGATTATTAAACACACACACACACACACACAGACACAAAGCGATGGAACCGGTTTCGTGCACAGTCCGCGAACAGGTGACATTGGGAGCCACGCAAGCAACCGAGAACAGAAACCCCCCCTCCCCTGCACAGTGCTCTTCGACGAGTGTCTGAATGAACATTTTCGAGCACATTTCCTGAAGTTTCGAGTCGCCTGCCTCGATGCTCCCACGAGGAACCCAACCCGAACGCTGCAGACGTCCCATTCCCATCCCGTCCCAAACGGGCCGGGGGGGACGGGGGACCCCCCAGACCCAAGGTGAGGGGGCGAGGGGCAAATTCCCAGGGTCACCGGATTCCTGCTCACCTGTGCCCAGGACTGCCTTGGAAATTCTCCATTTGATTTCCTCTTGGGAGTCGAGCCCCCCTGTATTCGGGGGAGGGGGTCTGGCCCCTGTATTGCACCTTTATTGAGGGTCACGCACCTTATTTCTGATGCAGTTCACCAAACGCTCCCTGCAAACATCAAACACCGGGGAGCTCTCAAGCTGCACCTACCTTGGAAGTGACGGGACAATGGGACTATCGGGGATGGTTGCCAATATGTCCCCATGCGCCCCCCAGCCAGGGAAATCCAGCCCCTCTCCCCACCGCCTCTGCAACAGCCCTTGCTCCCTGCAGACATTTCACCCCCTCCAGCAGTCAGTAATACACCACCAACACCCCCTTGCAAAAGCTAGCCCCTTCCAAATTCTCAAAATCCGTTTGGATCAGAGACGGGAGTCTGGAAAAGAGCAGCAATAGGATCCCAAACTTTGAGTCCCCATTGCACGCAAAAAAAACCAGCCCCCGGTGGCACAGCTCAATTCCTCCTGTCGTTAGTGTTGCAGAGAGATGCAAGGGAAGCCCACTTTTTGCTTGGTGAAGCGCTCCATTCCTGACTTACCCCAGCTCGTGCCCGTCCTGCCCATGAACTCCTGAGTCCTCGGGTTCCACAGAAACTCCCGCCACTCGTCCATCATCTGCCCGCAAGACCTCTTGTCCTTGGGGGCCATCGTCACGACAACTTGATGGGGACGAAAGAAAGTTGCGAGTCAGTAAGAGGCTCCCTCTTCCCCCTTTGCAAACGCAGATGGCGTAACCGCCAGCAAGTCTCTGCCCTGCAGCCAGCCCAGTGGTTGCAAAGACTAGCTCTCAAAGTCCAGGAGCTTTATAATCCTCCTCCTGCTTAATATTCATGCCTGCAAATCCACACCTTCCCCCCCGCCCCCTCATTAATATTAATTCATCGATGTATTCCCATTGCTTTCAAAGTCATTTCCTTATTTCCCCTGCTCCCAATTCCCCTCTACAGGTGCCCCAGTGTCAGCGCTCCCTCGTTTCTGAGTCAGAAGCTCGCGGGTTCAAGTCCCAACTCCAGAGACGTGAGCATAAAATCTAGACCGACACTCCCAGCGCCGCACTGTCGGAGGGGCAGTACTGAGGGAGCGCTGCACTGTCGGAGGTGCAGTACTGAGGGAGTGCCGCACTGTCGGAGGGCCAGTACTGAGGGAGCGCCGCACTGTCGGAGGGGCAGTACTGAGGGAGCGCCGCACTGTCGGAGGGGCAGTACTGAGGGAGCGCCGCACTGTCGGAGGGGCAGTACTGAGGGAGTGCCGCACTGTCGGAGGGGCTGTCTTTCAGTATGATACGTTAAACCGAGGCGTCGTCTGCCCTCTAAGGTGGGCGTAAAAGATCACACGGCCATTATTTCGAGCAGGGGAGTTCTTGGTGTCCGGTGTCTTGGGCCAATATTTATCCCTCAATCAACATCGCTAAAACAGATGACCTGGTCATTATCACATTGCTGTTTGTGGGAGCTTGCTGTGCGAAAGTTGGCTGACACGTTTCCTACATTACAACAGTGACCACACTTCAAAAAGTACTTCTGTGACTGTAAGGCGCTTTGGGATGTCCGGTGGTAGAAATGCAAGTCTCTCTTTCTTTCTAGGTGGGAAGGTAGGCTTCCACCAGCACCTCCTATGCCTCACCACCTGGTCAGTCTTCATCAGTGCCCAGTTGGCAGGCTAAACGGCTTCAAGAGGCAGAGCGTGCGTCCTGCCCTCACCTGCCGGCCTCACGCCCGTGCACCTGTCCGGCGGACGCGTAGGCAGCACTGGGAATAGGAGGCCCTTCAGGTCCTCGAGGCTCTACCTAGGAACTGGAGGAGGCCCTTCAGCCCCTTGAGCCTCAACACAGGAACAGGAGGAGGCCCTTCAGCCGCTCGAGCCTGTTACACAGGAACAGGAGGAGGCCCGTTCAGCCCCTCGAGCCTGTTACACAGGAATAGGAGGAGGCCCATTCAGCTCCTTGAGTCTCAACACAGGAACAGGAGGAGGCCCGTTCAGCCCCTCGAGCCTGTTACACAGGAACAGGAGGAGGCCCATTCAGCTCCTCGAATCTCAACACAGGAACCGGAGGAGGCCCTTCAGCCCCTCGAGCCTCAACACAGGAACAGGAGGAGGCCATTCAGCCTCTCGAGCCTCTACCTAGGAACTGGAGGAGGCCATTCAGCCCCTCAAGTCTCAACACAGGAACAGGAGGCGGCCATTCAGCCCCTCGAGCCTCAACACAGGAACAGGTGGAGGCCCTTCAGCCCCTCGAGCCTCAACACAGGAACAGGAGGAGGCCATTCAGCCCCTCGAGCCTCAACACAGGAACAGGAGGAGGCCATTCAGCCCCTCGAGCCTGTTACACAGGAACAGGAGGAGGCCATTCAGCCCCTCGAGCCTCTACCTAGGAACTGGAGGAGGCCATTCAGCCCCTCAAGCCTGTTACACAGGAACAGGAGGAGGCCATTCAGCCCCTCGAGCCTCTACCTAGGAACTGGAGGAGGCCCATTCAGCCCCTCGAGCCTCAACACAGGAACAGGTGGAGGCCCTTCAGCCCCTCGAGCCTCAACACAGGAACAGGAGGAGGCCATTCAGCCCGTCGAGCCTCAACACAGGAACAGGAGGAGGCCATTCAGCCCCTCGAGCCTCAACACAGGAACAGGAGGAGGCCATTCAGCCCCTCGAGCCTGTTACACAGGAACAGGAGGAGGCCATTCAGCCCCTCGAGTCTCAACACAGGAACAGGAGGAGGCCATTCAGCCCCTCGAGCCTGTTCCACCATTCAATTGGATCAGGGCTGATCTGTATTTTAACTCCATCTACCTGCCTTGGTTCCGTAACCCTTAATACCCTTACCCAACAAAAATCTATCAATCTCAGTTTTGAAATCTCCAATTGACCCCCGGCCTCAGCAGCTTTTTGGGGGAGAGTTCCAGATTTCCACCACCCTTTGTGTGAAGAAGTGCTTCCTGACATCACCCCTGAACGGCCTGGCTCTAATTTTAAGGTTCTGCCCCCTTGTTCTGGACTCCCCCCACCAGAGGAAATAGTTTCTCTCTATCGACCCTATCAACTCCTTTAATCATCTTAAACACCTCGATCAGATCACCCCTTAATCTTCTAAACTCCAGGGAATACAAGTCAAATTTAAAAGAAAGACCCCCTTTCACCACCTCAGGACGTCAAAAGCGCTTTACAGCCAATGAAGTACTTTTTGAAGTGTAGTCACTGTTGTAATGTAGGAAACGTGGCAGCCAATTTGTGCACAGCAAGCTCCCACAAACAGCAATGTGATAATGACCAGATCATCTGTTTTTTTAGTGATGTTGGTTGAAGGATAAATATTGGCCTAAGACACCGGGGAGAACTCCCCTGCTCTTCTTCAAATAGTGGCCCTGGGATCTTTTACGTCCACCTGAGAGGGCAGACAGGGCCTTAGTTTAATGTCTTATCCGACAGACAGCAACTCCGACAGTGCGGCGCTCCCTCAGTACTGCCCCTCCGACAGTGCAGCGCTCCTTCAGTACTGTCCCTCCAACAGTGCAGCGCTCCCTCAGTACCGCCCCTCCGACAGCGCAGCGCTCCCTCAGTACTGCCCCTCCAACAGTGCAGCGCTCCTTCAGTACTGTCCCTCCGACAGTGTAGTGCTCCCTCAGTACTGCCCCTCCAACAGTGCAGCGCTCCTTCAGTACTGTCCCTCCGACAGTGTAGCGCTCCCTCAGTACTGTCCCTCCAACAGTGCAGCGCTCCCTCAGTACCGCCCCTCCGACAGCGCAGCGCTCCCTCAGTACTGCCCCTCCAACAGTGCAGCGCTCCTTCAGTACTGTCCCTCTGACAGTGCAGCGGACTCCCTCAGTACTGCCCCTCCGACAGTGCGGCTCTCCCTCAGTACTGCCCCTCCAATAGTGCCGCGCTCCCTCAGTATTGCCCCTCCGACAGTGCGGCGATCCCTCAGTACTGCCCCTCCGACAGTGCGGCGCTCCCTCAGTACTGCCCCTCCGACAGTGCGGCGCTCCCTCAGTACTGCCCCTCCGACAGTGCAGCGCTCCCTCAGTACTGCCCCTCCGACAGTGCGGCGCTCCCTCAGTACTGCCCCTCCGACAGTGCGGCGCTCCCTCAGTACTGCCCCTCCGACAGTGCGGCGCTCCCTCAGTACCGCCCCTCCGACAGTGCGGCGCTCCCTCAGTACTGCCCCTCCGACAGTGCGGCTCTCCCTCAGTACTGCCCCTCCAATAGTGCCGCGCTCCCTCAGTATTGCCCCTCCGACAGTGCGGCGATCCCTCAGTACTGCCCCTCCAACAGTGCGGCGCTCCCTCAGTACTGCCCCTCCGACAGTGCGGCGCTCCCTCAGTACTGCCCCTCCGACAGTGCAGCGCTCCCTCAGTACTGACCCTCCGACAGTGCGGCGCTCCCTCAGTACTGCCCCTCCGACAGTGCGGCGCTCCCTCAGTACTGCCCCTCCGACAGTGCGGCGCTCCCTCAGTACCTGACCCTCCGACAGTGCGGCGCTCCCTCAGTACTGCCCCTCCGACAGTGCGGCGCTCCCTCAGTACTGCACTGGGAGTGTCGGCTGGATTTTGTGCTCGAGTGTCTGGAGTGGGGACTTGAACCCACAACCTTCTGAGTCTGAGGCGAGAGTGCTGCCCACTGAGCCAAGGAGCCTCAAGTTGATCCCAGGACGTGTCTATTGAGGTCATTTCCCCTCAGGGAAGATTTGGCCTTCAGGGGATAGGTCGTGCTCGTATCATTACTGAATGACCACATTCAAGGCCCCCCTGGGAGGAACGCCACGGAAGATCAGAGCTGCATAAAAATTGGAATGACGGAGCGGGTGATACCAAGCCATATACCAACTGGTGTGAGATTTAATCTCTGGTCAGCGCTGGGCTCACAGTAATCACAGATGGTGCAGCTACCATATCAACCGGTGCGTCTACCTATTGTCCCACCAGCCCGGGAGGCGTCAACCTCAGGGAAACACTCACTAACAGTGTCTGACCCCTGTGGACCGCACCTCAGGAAGGATATACTGGCCTTGGAGGGGGAGCAGCGCAGATTCACCAGAATGATACCCGGGGGCTAAAAGGGTTAAATTACGAGGACAGGTTGCACAGACTGGCTTGTATTCCCTCGAGTTTAGAAGATTAAGGGGTGATCTAATCGAGGTGTTTAAGATGATTAAAGGAGTTGATCGGGTGGATAGAGAGAAACTATTTCCTCTGCTGGGGGTGGGGGGGGAGTCCAGAACAAGGGGGCAGAACCTTAAAATTAGAGCCAGGCCGTTCAGGAGTGAAATTAGGAAACACTTCTACACACAAAGGGTGGTGAAGTTTGGAACTCTCTTCCGCAAACGGCAATTGATGCGAGGTCAGTTATTAATTTTAAATCTGAGATTGATAGATTTTTCTTAACCAAAGGTATTAAGATATGGAGTTAGGTCACAGATCAGCCATGATCTCATTGACTGGCGGAACAGGCTCGAGGGGTTGAATGGCCTCCTCCTGTTCCAATGTTCCTAGAAGATTAAGGGGCGATCTAACTGAGGGAGCGCCGCACTGTCGGAGGGGCAGTACTGAGGGACCGCCGCACTGTCGGAGGGGCAGTACTGAGGGAGCGCCGCACTGTCGGAGGGGCAGTACTGAGGGAGCGCCGCACTGTCGGAGGGGCAGTACTGAGGGAGCGCCGCACTGTCGGAGGGGCAGTACTGAGGTAGTGCTGCACTGTTGGAGGGGCAGTACTGAGGGAGCTCTGCAGTGTCTGAGGTGCCGACATTTGGATGAGACGTTAAACCGAGGCCCCGTCTGCCCTCTCAGGTGGATGTAAAAGATCCCATGGGCACTAGTCGAAGAAGGGCAGTGGAGACATTTATCCCTCCTGGGGCCAATATTTATCCCTCAACCAACAGCACTAAAAACAGATGATCTGGTCATTATCACATTGCTGTTTGTGGGAGCTTGCTGTGCGCAAATTGGCTGCTGCGTTTCCTACATTACAACAGTGACGAGACTTCAAAAGTACTTCATTGGCTGTAAAGCGCTTTGGGACGTCCTGAGGTGGTGAAAGGCGCTGGAGAAATGCGAGTCTAGCTTTCCTTTTACCAGAGCCTTTCCTCACTAGGCCTTAGGAGAGCTACTGGAAGCTAAAAAATATCTAAAAGCAACTTACCTTTTTTAAGGTATGTCATTTTTTAAAGATTTCAGCCTATACCCAGGTTCCACATCGAATGGGCTGTGAATTTATATGCAAGGATGAGTTCGTGACAGGCACTAAATTCAGGCCTGTTCGTATTCTATCCAAACTTCGTCAAACTCTCTGTTGGCGCTATTTCTGCCTGCTACTGGGCAGGATGTTTATGCCCCTGAGGCCAGAATAAAACTATTATTATTAAATTATTACTCGACCTAGAGGGGGAGAAAGCAATATACATCTCACGTCGAAAAAAATACTGTAGTCTTTGGAAGTTGGGGTGTGGGGAAGGAGTATAAAAGCTGCCATGGCAACCAGTCACTGATGCTTGACTGATGCAACCACTGATGGTGCGGTCAGCATTGTGATGCCGCCCAGGGGCACAGGAGCTTGCAAACTACCGCCCCGTCTCCAACCTCCCTATTCCTCTCCAAAGTCCTTGAACGTGTTGTCGCCTCCCAAATCCGGGCCCATCTTTCCCACAACTCCATGTTTGAATCCCTCCAGTCCGGTTTCCGCCCTTGCCACAGTACCGAAACGGCTCTCATCGGAGTCACAAATGACATCCTTTGTGACTGTGACGAAGGTAAACAATCCCTCCTCGTCTTTCTCGACCTGTCTGCAGTCTTTGACACGGTTGACCACTCCATCCTTCTCCAACGCCTCTCCACCGTCGTCCAGCTGGGTGAGACTGCACTCGCCTGGTTCCATTCTTATCTATCTAATCGTAGCCAGAGAATCACCTGCAAAGGCTTCTCTTCCCGCTCCCGCATCGTTACCTCTGGTGTTCCCCAAGGATCTATCCTTGGCCGCCTCCTATTTCTCATCTACATGTTGCCCCTTGGCGACATCATCCGAAAACACAGCGTCAGTTTCCACATATACGCTGACGACATCCAGCTCTACCTCACCACCACTTCTCTCGACCCCTCCACGATCTCTAAATTGTCAGGCTGCTTGTCCGACATCCAGTTCTGGATGAGCAGAAATTTTCTCCAATTAAATATTGAGAAGACCGAAGCCATTGTTTTTGGTCCCTGCCACAAACTCCGTTCCCTAGACACTGACACGGGCAACACGGTGGCATAGTGGTTAGCACTGTTGCCTCACAGCGCCAGGGACCCGGGTTCGAATCCGGCCTCGGGTGACTGTCTGTGTGGAGTTTGCACATTCTCCCCGTGTCTGCGTGGGTTTCCTCCGGGTGCTCCGGTTTCCTCCCACAGTCCAAAGATATGCAGGTTAGGTTGATTTGGCTATGATAAATTGACCCTTAGTGTTAGGGGGATTAAATACGTGGGGTTACGGGGATAGGGTGGGATATGTGTCGGTGCAGGCTCGATGGGCCGAAATGGCCTCTATCTGCACTGTGGGGATTCTGTGATTCTGTGACTCCATCCCTCTCCCTAACATCTGCCTAAGGCTGAACCACACTGTTCGCAACCTTGGTGTCATATTTGACCCTGAAATGAACTTCCGACCACATATCCGCAGCATAACAAAGACCGCCTATTTCCACCTCCGTAACATCGCCTGTCTCCACCCCTGCCTCAGCTCATCCGCTGCTGAAACCCTCATCCATGCCTTTGTTACCTCTAGACTCATCTATTCCAATGCATTCCTGGCTGGCCTCCCACATTCTACCCTACGTAAACTTGAGGTCATCCAAAACTCGGCTGCCCGTGTCCTAACTCGCACCGAGTCCCGTTCACCCATCACCCCTGGGCTCGCTGACCTACACTGGCTCCTAGTTAAGCAACGCCTCGATTTCAAAATTCTCATCCTTGTTTTCAATCCCTCCGTGGTCCTCGCCCCCCCCTCCCTATCTCTGTAATCTGCTTCAGCTCCTCCAATTCTGTCCTCTTGAGCATTCCCCGGTTTCCATCGCTCCACCATTGGCGGCCGTGCCTTCAGCTGCCTGGGGCCCTCAGCTCTGGAATTCCCTCCCTGTCGGAGGGGCAGTACTGAGGGAGCGCTGCACTGTCGGAGGGGCAGTACTGAGGGAGCGTCGCACTGTCGGAGGGGCAGTACTGAGGGAGTGCCGCACTGTCGGAGGGGCAGTACTGAGGGAGCGCTGCACTGTCGGAGGGGCAGTACTGAGGGAGCGCCGCACTGTCGGAGGGGCAGTACTGAGGGAGCGCCGCACTGTCGGAGGGGCAGTACCGAGGGAGCGCCGCACTGTCGGAGGGGCAGTACCGAGGGAGCGCCGCACTGTCGGAGGGGCAGTACCGAGGGAGCGTCGCACTGTCGGAGGGGCAGTACTGAGGGAGCGCCGCACTTTCGGCGGGGCAGTACTGAGGGAGCGCCGCACTGTCGGAGGGGCAGTACTGAGGGAGCGCCGCACTGTCGGAGGGGCAGTACTGAGGGAGCACCGCACTGTCACAGGGGCAGTACTGAGGGAGCGCCGCACTGTCGGAGGGGCAGTACTGAGGGAGCGTCGCACTGTCGGAGGGGTAGTACTGAGGGAGTGCCGCACTGTCGGAGGGGCAGTACTGAGGGAGCGTCGCACTGTCGGAGGGGCAGTACTGAGGGAGCGCCGCACTGTCGGAGGGGTAGTACTGAGGGAGTGCTGCACTGTCGGAGGGGCAGTGCTGAGGGAGCGCCGCACTGTCGGAGGGCTGTCTTTTGGATGAGACATTAAACCAAGGCCCCGTGGGCCCCCTCAGACCACTATTTCGAAGAAGAGCAGGGGAGCTATTCCCGGTGTCCTGGGGCCAATATTTATCCCTCAACCAAAATCACTAAAAAACCAGATTATCTGGTCATTATCACATTGCTGTTTGTGGGGGCTTGCTGTGCACAAATGGGCTGCCGCGTCTCCTACATTACAACAGTGACCACATTTCAAAAAGTACTTCATTGGCTGTAAAGCACTTTGGGATGTCCTGAGGTGGTGAATGACGCTGGAGAAATACAAGTCCTTATAGAGCAAGGTCTGGTAATTCTATTGGGGACCAGCAGGGGTCACAGCTGAGCTGTGCTGGCCGCCTCATTCCCCAGTCTCTGCGATGCCTGGATCAGCAGTGATCAGAATTCCCCCCTTCAACACCAGACCGACTTCCCTGCCCGCTCCAGAACATTTTCCTGGACGACTTTCCAAACTAACTCATAGCCAGGCTGAAACTGCCCTAATTCTGTTTACCCGTGTGGAAAGCTCGAAGCAGTGGAGATCCAAAGAGACTTTTTTTTTATTCGTTCCTGGGATGTGGGCGACGCTGGCAAGGCCGGCATTTATTGCCCATCCCTAGTTGCCCTCGAGAAGGTGGTGGTGAGCCGCCTTCTTGAACCGCTGCAGTCCGTGTGGTGAAGGTACTCCCACAGTGCTGTTAGGGAGGGAGTTCCAGGATTTTGACCCAGCGACGAAGGATCGGCGATATACTTCCAAGTCAGGATGGTGTGTGACTTGGAGGGGAACTTGGAGGTGGTGGTGTTCCCATGCGCCTGCTGCCCTTGTCCTTCTAGGTGGTAGAGGTCGCGGGTTTGGGAGGTGCTGCCGAAGAAGCCTTGGCGAGTTGCTGCAGTGCATCTTGCAGATGGTGCACACTGCAGCCACGGTGCGCCGGTGGTGGAGGGAGTGAATGTTTAAGGTGGTGGATGGGGTGCCAATCAAGCGGGCTGCTTTGTCCTGGATGGTGTCGAGCTTCTTGAGTGTTGTTGGAGCTGAATTCATCCAGGCAAGTGGAGAGTATTCCATCACACTCCTGACTTGTGCCTTGCAGATGATGGAAAGGCTTTGGGGAGTCAGGTACATCGATCGTTAAAAGTCATCGACATGTAGAGAAAATAATCACAGAGGCTAATGGAATGCTGGCCTTTATATCTCGAGGACTAGAGTACAAGGGGGTAGAAGTTATGCTGCAGCTGTACAAAGCCCTGGTTAGACCACACCTGGAGCACTGTGAGCAGTTCTGGGCCCCACACCTTAGGAAGGATATATGGGCCTTGGAGGGAGTGCAGTGCAGGTTTACCAGAATGATACCCGGACTCCAGGGGTTAAGTTACGAGGAGAGATTACACAAACTAGGGTTGTATTCCCTGGAATTTAGAAGGTTAAGGGGCGTTCTGATCGAAGTTTTCAAGATATTAAGGGGAACAGATAGGGTAGAGAGAGAGAAACTATTTCCGCTGGTTGGGGATTCTAGGACTAGGGGGCATAGTCTAAAAATTAGAGCCAGACCTTTCAGGAGTGAAATTAGGAAACACTTCTACACACAAAGGGTGGTAGAAGTTTGGAACTCTCTTCCACAAATGGCAATTGGTGCTGGATCAATTGCTAATTTTAAATCTGAGATTGATAGATTTTTGTTAACCAAAGGTATTAAGGGATATCGGGCAAAGGCGGGATGGAGTTAGGTCGCAGAGCAGCTATGATCTCATTGAATGGCGGAACAGGCTCGAGGGATTGAATGGCCTCCTCCTGTTCCTGTGTAACAGGCGCGAGGGGTTGAATGGCCTCTTCCTGTTCCTGTGTAACAAGCTCAAGGGGCTGAACGGCCTCCTCCTGTTCCTGTGTAACAGGCTCGAGGGGCTGAATGGCCTCCTCCTAATCCTGTCTAGCAGGCTCGAGGGGCTGAACGGCCTCCTCCTGTTCCTGTGTAATAGGCTCGAGGGGCTGAACAGCCTCCTCCTGTTCCTGTGTAACAGGCTCGAGGGGCTGAATGGCCTCCTCCTGTTCCTGTGTAACAGGCTCAAGGGGCTGAATGGCCTCCTCCTGTTCCTAATGTAACAGGCGCGAGGGGTTGAATGGCCTCCTCTTGTTCTTGTGTAACAGGCTCCGCAGACTGAATGACCTCCTGCTGTTCCTGTGTAACAGGCTCGAGAGGCTGAACGGCCTCCTCCTTTTCCTGTGTAGCAGGCTCGAGGGGCTGAATGGTCACCTCCTGTTCCTAATGTAACAGGCTCGAGGGGTTGAATGGCCTCCTCCTGTTCCTGTGTAACAGGCTCGAGGGGTTGAATGGCCTCCTCCTGTTCCTAATGTAACAGGCGCGAGGGGCTGAATGGGCCTCCTCCTGTTCCTGTGTAACAGGCTCGAGGGGCTGAATGGGCCTCCTCCTGTTCCTGTGTAACAGGCGCGAGGGGCTGAATGGCCTCCTCCTGTTCCTGTGTATCAGGCTCGAGGGGCTGAATGGCCTCCTCCTGTTCCTAATGTAACAGGCTCGAGGGGCTGAATGGCCTCCTCCTGTTCCTGTGTAACAGGCTCGAGGGGCTGAATGGCTTCCTCCTGCTCCTTTTCTGCATTCATTTAAATCTTATGAGCATCACAAGACACAGAAACAAATCTAATTTCAACACCAGACCTTTTAAGTAAATGGTTTACATTTTAGAAATTTTGAAGAATAAATATTGGCACTGTCGGGTAGAAAATCAAACAGATGCAATCCCTTCCCAAGACTGCAGTTAAAAGAAAGAAAGACTTGCATTTCTCCAGCGCCTTTCACCACTTCAGGACGTGCCAAAGCGCTTCACAGCCAATGAAGTACTTTTTTTGAAGTGTGGTCACTGTTGTAATGTAGGAAAACGCTCGCCTCTGAGTTTGAAGATCGTGGGTTCGAGCCCCACTCCAGAGACTTGAGCACAGATTCCAGGCCCACACTCCCAGTGCAGTACTGAGGGAGCACCGCACTGTCGGAGGGGCAGTACTGAGGGAGCGCCGCACTGTCGGAGGGGCAGTACTGAGGGAGCGCCGCACTGTCGGAGGGGCAGTACTGAGGGAGCGCCGCACTGTCGGAGGGGCAGTACTGAGGGAGCGCCGCACCGTCGGAGGGGCAGTACTGAGGGAGGGCTGCACTGTCGGAGGGTCAGTACTGAGGGAGCGCCGCACTGTCGGAGGGGCGGTACTGAGGGAGCACCGCACTGTCGGAGGTGCCGTCTTTCGGGTGAGACGTTAAACCAAGGCCCCGTCTGCCCTCTCAGGTGGACGTAAAAGATCCCATAGCCACTATTTTGAAGAAGAGCAGGGGAGTTCTTCCCGGTGTCCTGGGGCCAATTTTTATCCCTCAACCAACATCACTAAAAACAGATGATCTGGTCATTATCACATTGCTGTTTGTGGGAGCTTGCTGTGCGCAAATTGGCTGCCGCGTTTCCCACAACAGCGACCACACTTGAAAAAAAAGTACTTTATTGATTGTAAAGCGCTTTGAGACGTCCTGAGGTGGTGAAAGGCGCTGGAGAAATGCGAGTCCCTTCTCTCTGTCTTCCATGAGTCAGTCTCCTTTTAACTTTGCTCTGTGACTCTCAGAGTCGCTCCTGCAAAGAAGCCCTCGTGTGTCGGTAATCTGAGGCCATTCACGGCGGGATTTCTGGCGATGAAGACTCACGTGGGTTTCCGAGCAGGAGCTTTGAGCCGCGTCTGCCGGCCTGTCGAATAATCTCCGTCGGCAGACGGGCCGGGGAGAGTTTCCGTCGCTGGCAGATTTCCCTAATGTCGCTTGACAAGGCTGCTTCCTCTAACTATAGCCGGTAATCCCCAACCCTCCGTCAATGCAGACCGGCCTCTCAACTTGCTCGGAGGGCGGGCACTGACGGAAGCGGGATGAGGAGCGAGCTGTCACAGCGAGGAGAGGGCGAGAGAAGGAGGTCCTGCCCGGGAGTCGCGATCTTTGGTGACTCGCAGCTTTGGAGGCCGATCTGTAAGTTCCGTGACTCAAAGCTCGTGCGTTTGAACCTTGCTGAGTGGCGGGTGGGTTTTCTGCACGGAACGATCCCGTCACTTCCCCAATTCTCCCCCATTCCTCAAGGTGTTGACTCCCTTCTCATTTTAATCAGCAGAGTGCCTGACTCACGCTAAAAACCGAGCAACAACAGCCCTCATTTATACAGCGCCTTTATCGTAGTAAAACGTCCCAAGGCGCTTCACAGGAGCGATTATCAAATGAGATTTGACACCGAGCCACATAAGGAGATATTAGGGACAGGTGAACAAAAGCTTGGTCACAGAGGGAGGTTTTAAGGAACGTCTTAAAGGAGGTGAGAGAGGCGGAGAGGTTTAGGGAGGGAATTCCAGAGCTCGGGGCCCAGGCGGCTGAAGGCACGGCCGCCAATGGTGGAGCGATGGGAATCGGGGATTCGCAAAAGGCCAGAATTGGAGGAGCGCAGAGATCTCGGAGGATTGTAGGGCTGGAGGAGGTTACAGAAATGGAACATAAGAACATAAGAAATAGAAGCAGGAGTCGGCCATTCGGCCCCTCGAGCCTGCTCCGCCATTCAATAAGAACATGGCAGATCATCGACCTCATCTCCACTTTCCTGCACTATCCCCATATTCAAGGGAGGGGTGAGGGCCAGGGAGGGATTTCAACACAAGGATGAGAATTTTAAAATCGAGGCGTTGCTGGACCGGGAGCCAATGTAGGTCAGCGAGCACAGGGGGTGATGGGTGAATGGGACTTGGTGCGAGTTAGGACACGAGGCAGCAGGGTGTTGGAGGAGCGCAAGCTGACGGAGGGTGGAAGATAGAGGCCGGCCAGTTATAAGAGTCACCAAGCGAGGCTCCTGTGAAATCTAGACTGGGAGGGTTGTACTGAGGGAGCGCCGCACTGTCGGAGTGGCAGTACTGAGGGAGCGTCGGACTGTCGGACGGGCGGTACTGAGGGAGCGCTGCACTGTCAGAGGGGCAGTACTAAGGGAGCGCTGCACTGTCTGAGGGACAGTACTGAGGGAGCGCCGCACTGTCGGAGAGGCAGTACTGAGGGAGCGCCGCACTGTCAGAGGGGCAGTACTGAGGGAGAGCCGCACTGTCGGAGGGTCAGTACTGAGGGAGTGCTGCACTGTTGGAGGGGCAGTACTGAGGGAGCACCGCACTGTCGGAGGGGCAGTACTGAGGGAGTGCTGCACTGTCGGAGGGGCAGTCTGAGGGAGCGCCGCACTGTCCGAGGGGCAGTACTGAGGGAGCGCCGCACTGTCGGAGGGTCAGTACTGAGGGAGTGCTGCACTGTCAGAGGGGCAGTCTGAGGGAGCGCCGCACTGTCGGAGGGTCAGTACTGAGGGATTGCTGCACTGTCAGAGGGGCAGTCTGAGGGAGCGCTGCACTGTTGGAGGGGCAGGAATGAGGGAGCGCTGCACTGTCGGAGGGGCAGTACTGAGGGAGCGCTGCACTGTCGGAGGGGCAGTACTGAGGGAGCGCTGCACTGTCGGAGGGGCAGTACTGAGGGAGCGCTGCACCGTCGGATTGGAAGAAGAGCAGGGGGAGTTATCCCCGGTGTCCTGGGGCCAATATTTGTCCCTCAACCAACATCACTGAAACAGATGATCCGGTCATTATCACATTGCTGTTTGCGGGAGCTTGCTGTGCGCAAATTGGCTGCCGCGTTTCCGACATTACAACAGTGACCACACTTCAACAAGTATTTCACTGGCTGTAAAGCGCTTCGAGACGTCCTGAGGTGGGGGAAAGGCGCTGTAGGAGTGGGAGTTCTTCCCGTCTTTCTCTCACGCCCGAACTGTCTGTCTCTTAAAGGTGAGCCGGCGTCGGCATGGACTTCGGAGGTTTGGAGACGTTGGTGGCGAACTCGGCTTACGTGGCGGCCAGGGGCAGCATCGATGGCGTCACGGGCCAGGCCTTGCGGGATAAGAGGATGCGCGCCCGCCTGAAGCTGCCCCCCGTGGCGCAGTGCCAGCACCTGAGGGAGGAGCTGGACCTGACGTTTGAGAGCGTGTGTTGCGAGCAGCCGATCGGGAAGAAGCTCTTCCAGGAGCACCTGAGGCACACGGAGCAGTTCAAGGCGGCCGCCGGACTGTGGTTGGACGTGGAGGCGTACAACACCTCGGAGGAGGCGGACCGGGTCCCGCTGGCCCAGGGCATCGTCAACAAGTACTACGACCCCAACTCGCAGGCCTTCTGCTCCTTCCTGGACGAGAAGGCCGTCGAGCGGGTGAAGGAGGACCACGGCAACGGGCACGCCCAGCTCTTCCGGGAGTCGGAGCAGCAGCTGCTGGGGTACCTGGAGGCCCAGGCCGCCGAGAGCTACAAGAGCAGCGCCTTCTTCCTGCGCTTCCTGCAGTTCAAGTGGCTGGAGGCACAGCCGGTCGGCGAGGAATGGTTCATGGACTTCCGGGTCCTGGGCAAGGGGGGCTTCGGGGAGGTGAGCGCCTGCCAGATGCTAGCCACGGGCAAAATGTACGCCAACAAGAAACTGAACAAGAAGAGACTGAAGAAACGCAAGGGGCAGGAGGTAGGCAGCTTGGCGTTGGAGATCCCAATGCAACAGGGAAGGGTTGGCGATCCCAATAAGAACAGAAGAACTAGGAGCAGGAGTCGGCCATTCGGCCCCTCGAGCCTGCTCCGCCATTCAATAGATCATGGCTGATCATCGACCTCAACTCCACTTTCCCGCCCGATCCCCATATCCCTCGATTTCCCCTCGAGTCCAAAAATCTATCGATCTCAGCCTTGAATATACTCAAAGACTGAACATCCACAGCCCTCTGGGGCAGAGAATTCCAAAGATTCACGACCCTCTGAGTGAAGAAATTCCTCCTCATCTCAGTCTTAAATGGCCGACCCCTTATCCTGAGACTATGACCCTTGGTTCTAGACTCTCCAGCCAGGGGGAAACAACCTCTCAGCATCGACCCTGTCAATCCCCCTCAGAATCTTGCATGTTTCAATGAGATCACCTCTCATTCTTCTAAACTCCAGAGAGTGTAGGCCCATTCTACACAATCTCTCCTCATAGGACAACCCTCTCATCCCAGGAATCAATCTAGTGAACCTTCGTTGCACCGCCTCCAAGGCAAGTATATCCTTCCTTAGATCAGGAGACCAATGCCATAGGCAAGGGTTGGAGATTCCAACCCTAACAATAAGCAAGGCTTTCCTCTGCTATTTAATCGTAGCCAGATAGCAAACATCTTTTCACTATAGAGGTCTTCGACCTGAAACGTTAACTCTGTTTCTCTCTCCACGGATGCTGCCTGGCCTGCTGGGTTTTTCCAGCGTTTTCTGTTGTTATTTCGGATTTCCAGCATCCGCAGTATTTTGCTATCATCTTTTCACTATCTTGCCCAAAACAGAGTTGCTTGATCCCAAACCCAGTACGGCAGTGTGGAGCATCCAGCTCTTCTTGTTGGGTCTGAGTCTTCCCATCGACGCTGAGTTGTGGGTAGTTTGTGTTCTGCGAGCTCATCCTGATAGGAATCGGATTGCAGGCGCCTCATTGTAATGTCCTGCAGGGGCTTACAATGCAGCAGAGGAAGATAGCTTGTCTTCCGCTGTCCTGACCTGGGTTTAACCCCGGATACAAGAGGGGAAAAGCCCCCGACAGCAGGGTAGGTGTGCGGTCTCTGTATTATACAAGGGTGCGCGACAGAGAGAGAGACAGACAGGGAGAGAGAGACAGAGAGAGAGAGTGACAGAGAGAGAGAGAGAGAGAGTGAGACAGAGAGAGAGACAGAGACAGGGAGAGACCGAGAGAGAGAGAGACAGAGAGAGAGAGGGAGAGACAGAGAGAGAGAGAGACAGAGAGAGAGAGAGAGAGACAGAGAGAGAGATACCGAGAGAGAGAGAGAGAGAGACAGAGAGAGAGAGAGAGAGACAGAGAGAGAGACAGAGAGAGAGAGAGAGACCGAGAGAGAGAGAGACAGACAGGGAAAGAGAGAGAGAGACAGAGAGAGAGAGAGAGAGAGAGAGAGCGACAGAGAAAGAGAGAGAGAGATTGAGAGAGAGAGAGAGAGAGAGAGACAGGGAGAGAGAGAGAGAGAGAGAGAGACAGATAGAGAGAGAGAGAGACAGAGAGAGAGAGAGAGAGAAAGAGAGAGACAGACAGGGATAAAGAGACAGAGAGAAACAGGGAGAGAGAAACAGAGACAGATAGAGAGAGAGAGAGACAGAGACAGACAGGGAGAGACAGAGAGACAGAGAGAGAGACAGAGAGAGAGACAGAGAGAGAGAGAGAGAGAGAGACAGAGAGAGAGAGAGAGAGACAGAGAGAGAGAGACAGAGAGACAGGGAGAAAGAGAGACAGAGAGAGAGCGAGAGAGAGAGAAAAAGAGAGACAGAGACAGACAGGGATAAAGAGACAGAGAGAAACAGGGAGAGAGAAACAGGGAGAGACAGACAGGGAGAGAGAGAGAGAAAGAGAGAGAGAGACAGACTGGGAGAGAGAGAAAGAGAGAGACAGAGAGAGAAAGAGACAGAGAGAGACAGGGATAAAGAGACAGAGAGAGAAAGAGAGAGAGACAGGGATAAAGAGACAGAGAGAGAGAGAGAGAGACAGAGAAAGAAAAAGAGACTCTCATTTCTCCAGCGCCTTTCCCCACCTCAGGACGTCCCAAAGTCTTTACAGCCAATGAAGTACTTTTTGAAGTGTGGTCACTGTTGCAACAATCTGCGCACAGCAAGGTCCCACAAACAGCAATGAGAGATACAGTCTCTCTAATCTAGACAGGTGTGTTACTGGGAGAGTATTTATACAGTCCCTCTGTTACAGATTTGGGTCATAAAGAAGGTTGTACTACAGTGAATGCCAGAACTATAGACAGTGCACTCTGTAGGTGCGCTGACGACACCCAGCTCTACCTCACCAATCACCTCTCTCTCTCGAGTTGTCGCGCTGCTTGTCTGACATCCAGGTCTGGATGAGGAGACATTTCCTCCCATTAAATATCGGGAAGACCGAAGCCATTGTCTTCGGTCCCTGCCACAAACTCCGTTCCCTGACCACTGACACCATCCCTCTCCCTGGCCACTGTCTGAGGCTGAACCAGACCGCTCGCAACCTTGGTGTCCTATTTGACACCGAGCTGATCTTCCAGTCCACCACCAAGACTGCCGAGTTACATCTCCGTAACATCGCCCGTCTCCACCCCGCCTCAGCTCATCCGCTGCTGAAACCCTCATCCGTGCCTTTGTCACCTCTAGACTTGACTATTCCAACGCACTCCTGGCCGGCCTCCCATTTTCCACCCGACATAAACTTGAGCTCATCCAAAACTCTGCTGCCCCCGTGTCCTAACTCACACCGAGCCCCCCGTTCACCCATCACCCCACTGTGCTCACTGACCTACACTGGCTCCCGGTCCGGCAACGCCTTGATTTTAAAATTCTCATCCTTGTTTTCAAATCACTCCACGGCCCTCGCCCCCCTCCCTATCTCTGAAATCTCCTCCAGCCCCACAACCCTCCCAGATTCCCTGCGCTCCTCCAATTCTGGCCTCTTGAGCATCCCCCCGATTTCCATCGCTCCACCATTGGCGGCCGTGCCTTCAGCTGCCTGGGCCCCGAGCTCTGGAATTCCCTCCCTAAACCTCTCCGCCTCTCTCTCCTCCTTTAAGACGCTCCTTAAAACCTACCTCTTTGACCCGTCCTAATATCTCCTTATGTGGCTCGGTGTCAAATTTTGTCTGATAATCGCACCTGTGAAGCGCCTTGGGACGTTTTACTACGTTAAAGGCGCTGTACAAATGCAAGTTGTTGTTGTTGCATCCCTCACCGATTCCTCTGTGTCTCACTCCCATTTCCTTTCCTCACTCTCTAGGCCGTGATCATTGAGAAGCGAATTCTCGCCAAGGTTCACAGTCGTTTCATCGTGTCACTGGCCTATGCCTTTCAGACCAAGTATGAGTTGTGTCTGGTTATGACCTTAATGAACGGAGGTGACCTCAGGTAAGGAAGGGTCAGGGGGCGTCAACTCAATACAAGCGGGTCGCTTGTTAAATGGAGATAAGACTTGGCCCACGCTTAGCTTTCAACTTTCACCCGCACTACCGTCCCCCACCTCCGCCCAATGCCTCACACCCATCGCTGCCAAATCCTCCGCCCTCACCTTCGAGGCTCGCTTTCTCCAGCCTCCTGCTTCCATCGATTCCAACCTGTCCAAAACTCAGCTGCCTGGACCCTCGCTGATCTACGTTGCCTCTGCATTCCCCAACACGTTGAGCTTAAAATCCTCACCCTCATCTCCGCCTTTCGGGATGGGACGTTAAACCGAGGCCCCTCTTGGGTGGACCTAAAAGATCACCACGGCCTCTATTTCGAAGAAGAGCAGGGGGAGTTCTCCCCGGTGTCCCGGGCCCAATATTTATCCCTCAACCAACATCACTACTTTTACATCTTGACCTAACATTCAGTAGTCAAGGAGACAGGATGTCTTTTTACTATTTATTAAAACACTGTAATAGGACATTACATTAAGAACTGTAACAGACAGCCAAACTTCTCTCCATGAGGTAGGGGATCTAACTTGCCTGAACTTGCCCCTCCGGCTCCAGCCCCTCCCTCTCTGTATGGCCGGGGGACTGGGTCAAAAGCAATCTCAAAACACAACACTCCTTTCCCCCAGATAAAACCCCTTAGTCCTCCAGACGTCTGGGACGGAATTTAACTCGACTTGAGCGCCGCGGGACAGGCATATTCGGGGTGTCACTGTTAGCCTCAGGAAAACCTTCCTCCGTGGTTGATGACTCTATGACACCCTCTGTGGACGTGGCTTCCGTCGTTGTTGCAGGAAGCAGGCCGTCACTGCTTGGCAGAGGTGGCGGAGACAATGGTCTAGCCTTTGATGTCTCAGTTACTCTCGCTGGAGTACGACCCCGTAGCTGGTCTACGTGGCGTCTGTGTAGCTGGCCATCAGGTGTACGGACGCTGTACGACAGGGGACCCGTGGCCTGCTCCACCACGGCAGGCATCCATTTGTCTCCTCCTGTATAGCAACGGGCAAACACAGTCTCTGACGGCTCGAACTGCCTGGCGGTGCCCTGGTGCTTCTTAGCCAGCATCTCTTGTTTTGTGTGCATCTCGTCCTTGTAGTCCGGGTGTAGCCGGTCCAGTGCAGTCGCCAGCCGGCGACCCATCAGCATCTCAGCAGGACTCTTCCCCGTTGCTGAGTTTGGTGTGGTATGCTGTGATAACAGGAACCTGGCCAATCTGGTTTGCCAGTCCCCCACCGATATCCTCACCAGTGCCTCTTTTGTGGTTTGCACCATCCTCTCTGCCTGCCCATTAGAGACGGGGTGATAGGGCGCTGTGGTCACGTGGCGGATCCCGTTTCTGCTTGCAAAAGCCTTGAACTCCGCTGACGTGAAGGCTGCTCCATTGTCTGAAACCAGCACGTCGGGGACCCCATGTGTGGCAAACAGCAAACGCAACGTGTTGATCACTGCCCTGGATGTCATGGAGTTCATAATAGCCACCTCCAGCCATTTCGAATGCGAATCAACCACTATTAAAAAGACCTTCCCCTGAAAAGGCCCTGCAAAGTCAACGTGGAGTCTTGACCATTTACGAGTGGTCCACTCCCAGGGGTGAAGAGGAGCCTTGGGTGGGCTATGGCGGGTCAGCTGACATGTCTCACAACTCTTTACCACCTCCTCCACGTCTTGGTCCAACCCCGGCCACCAGACGTAGCTTCTCGCCAACGCCTTCATGTGCACAATCCCAGGGTGTGAGTCATGCAGCATTTTCAGCACCTCCTCTCTTGCGGCGGCAGGAACCACCACACGGCTTCCCCAGAGCACACAGTTCCTGTGTGCAGACATTTCATGGCGCCTCTGAACGAAGGGCTTGAAACGCTCCTCCTGGACCTCGGAGGGCCAGCCGTGCAGCAGCCAGCGTAGCACCCGTGATAAGACTGGATCCTTCTGTGTGAGGCTGCCAATCCGCTGGGCATGGAGTGGGGCCTCCGGGACCTGCTCCAGTAGCAGCACCTCCAGGGGTGGTGGCGTCTCAGCCATCGGCCGGTTCAAGGGCAAGCGACTCAGAGCATCAGCATTAGCCAGCATCTTCCCAGGCCTGTAGCAAAGTTCATAACTGTAGGCCCCCAACATCAGACTCCACCGAAGCATACGCGGTGATATGATTAGGGGCATGGGCTTGGAGTGATGCAGGAGCCCCAAGAGTGGCTTGTGGTCCGTGTAGATGACGAACTGTCTCCCTAACAGGTACTGGCTGAACTTCTTTACCCCAAATATGATGGCTAAGGCCTCCTTGTCAATCTGGGCGTAGTTACGTTCTGTTGTTGAGAGTGTTCTTGAGGCAAAACTGATAGGCGCCTCCCGGCCATCTGGCTCTATGTGACCCAATAGAGCTCCCAGCCCGTATGGTGAGGCATCACACACCAACACCAATGGTTTGTTTTCATCATAGTGTGCCAGAACCTTTTCTGCTTGTAGCAGTTCCTTTGCCTGTCTGTAGGCTGTTTCATGATCTGAGGTCCAGTTCCACACTGTTGCTTGGTCTAACAGCCTGTGCAGTGGCTCTAAGATTGTGGCTTTGCCCTTGAGAAAACAACTGTAGAAGTTTAACAGTCCGAGGAATGCCTGCAGTTCGGTCTTGTTCTTGGGGTTGGGAGCGCTCCTGATAGCATCCACCTTCTCCGTAGTCGGATGCACACCGTCTTTGTCCACTCGGAATCCCAAGAACTCCACCCCATTGGCAGCGAACACACATTTCTCCTTCTGAAGGCGTAGTCCTACCTCAGCCAGCCGGCGTAGTACTTCCTGCAGCCGCTCATCATGGGCTTCCTGTGTCTTGCCTGTAATTAGTATGTCATCCAGGTAAGGCTGAACTCCCGGAACACCAGCCAACAAGGTGTCCATGAACCTCTGAAAGATTGCCACAGCCGTCGACACCCCAAACTGCAGCCTTGCGGCTCGGAAAAGTCCTCTGTGGGTGTTGATTGTCAATAGCTCGGCTGACTTTTCATCCAGGACCAGTTGCTGGTATGCTTGCTTGAGATCCAGCTTGGTGAACAGGGTGCCTCCAGCCAGTGTTGAAAACAGCTCTGTAACTGTTGGTAAGGGATACACATCTGGTAGCACAGCAGTATTAACCGTACATCTGTAATCTCCACAGATTCGCAGGCCCCCATCCTTCTTTGCAATGGGCACGATAGGGGTGGCCCAACGGGAGTTCTTCACTGGTATAAGAACCCCTTGGTTCACCAGCTTATCCAGGGCCTCATCCACCTTCTTGCGCAACGCAAAAGGAACTGGTCGCGCCTTGAAGAACTTAGGCGCTACCCCTGGGTCCACTTCGATTGAGACTGGCGGTCCCCGACAGGCCCCGAGCTCACCAAAAACCTCTTCATAGTTCTCCAACATAGGCATTATGGGCTGTCGCTGTACCGTGTGTACTCCTGTCACTCCAATACCAAGGGGCTCAAACCAATCTCTGCCCAGCAGGCTTGTGCCCTGCCCCGCCACCACATAAAGCGGAAGTGTGTCCTTGACTGCCCGATACTTAACTTTCACATGAATCATACCCAGCACTTGGAGTTGGGCTTGGGACCACTGCCGTAGCACGCCACTGACCTGAGCCATCACCGGGGGTTCACTTGGCCACAGCCTATTGCAAGTCTCTTCACTTATCAACGAACACGCTGAGCCTGAATCCACCTCCATGCCGAGTGGTGCCCCATTCACGATCACATTTGCTGTGTATCCCCACCGTCTGTGGTGTCGCTGCTCAGCTTCCGTGGTATACACTGTATACTCATCGTTGTCCTCCCGTGTCAGGGTGTGTGTCTGCGATGCTTGTGTTGGCTCTGCTGCAGCAGCCTGAGCTTTCTTCATGCAGACACGAGCTATGTGTCCTCTTTTCTTACAGAAATGACATACCGCTGACACAAATTTGCATGTAGTGGCACCATGGAGAGCCCCACAGCGGAAACATTTTCTTCCTGTCTGTTTAGTTGCCTCCCTGTCACTCGCAGCATCAGCTGCGTGTGTGGTCTTGTGCACACCCTCGGCGGCCCGAGGTGGCGCTGCTTCTATACGTAGCATACCTGTGTTCATCGACGCAGTCTCTGCTGCTAAAGCCTTCTCCTCGGCCAGTCGGAACGTCAGGGCCTTGTCCGCTAACAGCTGTTTCTGCAATGCCGAGTCCAGCACTCCACACACAATCCGATCACGGAGCATATTGTCTAAATGGTCACCAAAATTACAATGTACCGAGCGTTTCCTCAACTCAGCAATGTACCTTGAAATAGATTGTCCAGGCTGTTGTTTACAATTGTGAAAATGGAAACGCTGCACAATTTCTGAGGGTTTTGGGTTGAAATGTTGCTGCAGTATTTCTATCAAGTCCTTATAATCCACCTCACTAGGTTTACGAGGAACCACCAATGAACGCAGGACAGAGTAAGTAGCCGCTCCGCATACACTGAGCAACACTGAGCGCTTCTTCTCTTCTTTGTCAATATCATTGGCCTCCAAGAAACACCCCAGTCTTTCTGCGTATTCCTCCCATGAACTGTCCTCATCCCCAGAGAACTCTTCAATACGTCCCAAGGCCGTCATCGTGTTAATGTGCGCTGTCCCTTTAAGATCCACGTGGTCAGAGTTACAATAGCTAAACTCACGTTAGTTGCCTGGATGTTATTAGCTGGGTGGCCCGCTCGTCGCAATATCCAATATCAGATTCGTAGGTTCGCGTCTATCTCCGTCCTTCTAGAGAGTCCGACAACCGCCTCGTCGCCAGTTTTACATCTTGACCTAACATTCATTAGTCAAGGAGACAGGATGTCTTTTTACTATTTATTAAAACACTGTAATAGGACATTACATTAAGAACTGTAACAGACAGCCAAACTTCTCTCCATGAGGTAGGGGATCTAACTTGCCTGAACTTGCCCCTCAGGCTCCAGCCCCTCCATCTCTGTATGGCCGGGGGACTGGGTCAAAAGCAATCTCAAAACACAACAACTGCATGTGGGAGCTTGCTGTGCGCAAATTGGCTGCCGCGTTTCCTACATTACGACAGTGACCACACTTCAAAAAGTACTTCATTGACTGTGAAGCGCTTTGGGACGTCCTGAGGTGGTGAAAGACGCTGTAGAAATGAGAGTCTTTCTTTCTTTCTTTCTCTCTCTCTTTCTTTCTCATTCACTTGTGGAAGCAGGGGAGTTTGGCAAGGATGGGGGTAATGGAGTGTGAGTGAGAACACAATCTGGAAAAGTTGCAGTTTATGCAGCGTAAAAGAGGGGAGGGAGTGTTTGATGGGACAGTGTAGAGGGAGCTTTACTCTGTATCTAACCCGTGCTGTACCTGCCCTGGGAGTGTTTGATGGGACAGTGTAGAGGGAGCTTTACTCTGTATCTAACCCGTGCTGTACCTGCCCTGGGAGTGTTTGATGGGACAGTGTAGAGGGAGCTTTACTCTGTATCTAACCCGTGCTGTACCTGCCCGGGGAGTGTTTGATGGGACAGTGTAGAGGGAGCTTTACTCTGTATCTAACCCGTGCTGTACCTGCCCTGGGAGTGTTTGATGGGACAGTGTAGAGGGAGCTTTACTCTGTATCTAACCCGTGCTGTACCTGCCCTGGGAGTGTTTGATGGGACAGTGTAGAGGGAGCTTTACTCTGTATCTAACCCGTGCTGTACCTGCCCGGGGAGTGTTTGATGGGACAGTGTAGAGGGAGCTTTACTCTGTATCTAACCCGTGCTGTACCTGCCCTGGGAGTGTTTGATGGGACAGTGTAGAGGGAGCTTTACTCTGTATCTAACCCGTGCTGTACCTGCCCGGGGAGTGTTTGATGGGACAGTGTAGAGGGAGCTTTACTCTGTATCTAACCCGTGCTGTACCTGCCCTGGGAGTGTTTGATGGGACAGTGTAGAGGGAGCTTTACTCTGTATCTAACCCGTGCTGTACCTGCCCTGGGAGTGTTTGATGGGACAGTGTAGAGGGAGCTTTACTCTGTATCTAACCCGTGCTGTACTTGCCCTGGGAATGTTTGATGGGACAGTGTAGTCAGTGAGATCTTGCTCTGGGCAGGGCATACTGTGTGATGCTTTGCGTGAGCTGCCTTCTGATAACTGACCAGCTAAGCGAGTCGGCTCAGAGATGTTGATGTTTAAATCTCTGCCTCGGATGAGGATTACCGCACTGCTTAACTCTGAATCAGATTAAACGGGATTTGGCAGGTGAGAGCTCGACTTTTTATAGCCTTGTAGCTTTAATTCCAGCTGTACTACCTTTAATGCATTTACACAACTTGCTTCTGCAGGATTTAGCAGAGACACTAACCTATTTTCTGAATGTGTGGCTCGTTTCTTGATAGCTCATAGAATCATACAATGTTACTGCCATTCAGCCCATCATGCCTGTGCCGGCTCTTTGAAAGAGCTCTCCAATTAGTCCCACTCCCCCCTGCTCTCTCCCCAGAGCCCTGCACATTTTTCCCCTTCAAGTATTTATCCAATTCCCTTTTGAAAGTTCCTATTGAATCTGCTTCCACCGCCCTTTCAGGCAGCACATTCCAGATCACAACAACTTGTTGTGTAAAAAAAATTCTCCTCATCTCCCCCTCTGGTTCTTTTGTCAATTATCTTAAATCTGTGTCCTCTGGTTACCAAGCCTCCTGCCACTGGAAACAGTTTCTCCTTACTTACTCTACCAAAACCCCTCATGATTTTGAACGCCTCGATTAAATCTCTCCTTAACCTTCTCTGCTCTAAGGAGAACAACCCCAGCTTTTGCAGTCTCTCCACGTTACTGAATTGTCCCATTTCCTCAGCCTTCCCTCTGTCCTGGAATCTTCCGGATTTTAAAACCCGTGTCTCCTCGTCACCCCTTCTGATTAACCCTTTCTGCAACGTTATTCTTTTCAACCCTGGTGATGTGGGTCTGACTGGAGAGCTCTTGCAAAGAGCCAGCACAGGCACGATGGGCTGAATGGCCTCCTTTTGTGCTGTGTGATTCTATATCCTCCGGGCCTTTGTCACCTCCAGACTCGACTATTCCAACGCTCTCCTGGCCGGCCTCCCATCTTCCACCCTCCATAAACTTCAGCTCATCCAACACTCTGCTGCCCCCGTGTCCTAACTCGCACCGAGTCCCGTTCACCCATCACCCCCTGTGCTCACTGACCTACATTGGCTCCCGGTCCGGCAACGCCCCGATTTAAAAATTCTCATCCTCCTGTTCAAATCCCTCAATGGCCTCCTCGCTCCCCCCTCCCTATCTCTGTAACCTCCTCCAACCCCACAACCCTCCGAGATCTCTGCGCTCCTCTAATTCTGGCCTCTTGAGCATCCCCGGATTTCCATCGCTCCACCATTGGCGGCCGTGCCTTCAGCTGCCTGGGCCCCAAGCTCTGGAATTCCCTCCCTAAACCTCTCCGCCTCTCTCTCCTCCTTTATGACGCTGCTTAAAACCGACCTCTTTGACCAAGCTTTTGGTCACCTGTCCGTAATATCCCCTTATGTGGTTCGGTGTCAAATTTTGTTTTATGCCCCTGTGAAACGCCTTGGGACATTTTACTACGTTAAAGGCGCTATATAAATACAAGTTCTGATTGTTGGACTTCTCAACAGAAGGCCTGGTCTGAAGTCATGAATTGTTACATTAATATAGCTTGTAGGAGGTTTGGTCTGTGTACTGACACCCGGAGCACAGGTTGGTGTGTCACTGAGACACAGAGCCGGAGTCCAGACACCCGGAGCGCAGGCCGGTGTGTCACTGAGACACAGAGCCGGAGTCCAGACACCCGGAGCACAGGTTGGTGTGTCACTGAGACACAGAGCCGGAGTCCGGGCACCCGGAGCACAGGTTGGTGTGTCACTGAGACACAGAGCCGGAGTCCGGGCACCCGGAGCACAGGTTGGTGTGTCACTGAGACACAGAGCCGGAGTCCAGACACCCGGAGCACAGGTTGGTGTGTCACTGAGACACAGAGCCGGAGTCCAGACACCCGGAGCACAGGTTGGTGTGTCACTGAGACACAGAGCCGGAGTCCAGACACCCGGAGCGCAGGTTGGTGTGTCACTGAGACACAGAGCCGGAGTCCAGACACCCGGAGCACAGGCCGGTGTGTCACTGTTATTGGCTGTGGTGAAAATAGCGCACATTTCAAATAGCGAGCAATAAACGGTGCAGATTAAAATCATGCCCATTTAAAATGCTGGACGTTA
>JASTWF010000037.1:2269484-2326984 GCA_030390025.1 Squalus acanthias | reverse complement strand
GACGCGGGTCTGTGTCTGCGATTCCCCCACACGGTGATGGGACGGGGATCTGTGTCTGCGATTCCCCCACACGGTGATGGGACGCGGGTCTGTGTCTGCGATTCCCCCGCACGGTGATGGGACGCGGGTCTGTGTCTGTGATTCCCCCACACGGTGATGGGACGGGGTCTGTGTCTGCGATTCCCCCACACGGTGATGGGATGCAGGACTGTGTCTGCGATGCCCCCACACGGTGATGGGACGCGGGTTTGTGTCTGCGATTGTCCCACACGGTGATGGGACGCGGGTCTGTGTCTGCAATTCCCCCACACGGTGATGGGACGCGGGTCTGTGTCTGCGATTGTCCCACATGGTGATGGGACGGGGTCTGTGTCTGCGATTCCCCCGCACGGTGATGGGACGCGGGTCTGTGTCTGTGATTCCCCCGCACGGTGATGGGACGGGGGTCTGTGTCTGCGATTCCCCCGCACGGTGATGGGACGGGGCCTGTGTCTGCGATTCCCCCTCACAGTGATGGGACGGGCGTCTGTGTCTGCGATTCCCCCGCACGGTGATGGGACGCGGGTCCGTGTCTGTGATTCCCCCTCACGGTGATGGGACGGGCATCTGTGTCTGCGATTCCCCCGCACGGTGATGGGACGGGGGTCTGTGCCTGTGATTCCCCCTCGCGGTTATGGGATGACGTTCTGTGTCTGCGATTCTCCCGCACGGTGATGGGACGCGGGTCTGTGTCTGTGATTCCCACACACGGTGATGGGACGGGGGTCTGTGTCTGCGATTCTCCCACACGGTGATGGGACGCGGGTCTGTGTCTGCGATTCCCCCACACGGTGATTGGACGCGGGTTTGTGTCTGCGATTCCCCCACATGGTGATGGGACGCGGGTCAGTGTCTGCGATTCTCCCACACGGTGATGGGATGCGGGTCTGTGTCTGCGATTTCCCCACACGGTGATGGGACGCGGGTCTGTGTCTGCGTTTCTCCCACATGGTGATGGGACGCGGGTCTGTGTCTGCGATTCCCCCGCACGGTGATGGGACGCGGGTCTGTGTCTGTGATGCCCCCGCACGGTGATGGGACGCGGGTCTGTGTCTGTGATTCCCCCACACGGTGATGGGACGGGGATCTGTGTCTGCGATTCCCCCGCACGGTGATGGGACGTGGGTCTGTGTCTGCGATTCCCCTACACGGTGATGGGACACGGGTCTGTGTCTGTGATTCCCCCACACGGTGAAGGGACACGGGTCTGTGTCTGTGATTCCCCCACACGGTGATGGGACGCGAGTCTGTGTCTGCGATTCTCCCACACGGTGAAGGGACGCGGGTCTGTGTCTGCGATTCTCCCACACGGTGAAAGGACGCGGGTCTGTGTCTGCGATTCCCCCACACGGTGATGGGACGCGGGTCTGTGTCTGCGATTCCCCCACACGGTGATGGGACGCGGGTCTGTGTCTGCGATTCTCCCACACGGTGAAGGGACGCGGGTCTGTGTCTGCGATTCTCCCACACGGTGAAAGGACGCGGGTCTGTGTCTGCGATTCCCCCACACGGTGATGGGACGCGGGTCTGTGTCTGCGATTCCCCCACACGGTGATGGGACGCGGGTCTGTGTCTGTGATTCCCCCGCACGGTCATGGGACGCGGGTCTGTGTCTGCGATTCCCCCGCACGGTCATGGGACGCGGGTCTGTGTCTGCGATTCCTCCGCACGGTGATGGGACGGGGGTCTGTGTCTGCGATTCCCCCGCACGGTGATGGGACGCGGGTCTGTGTCTGCGATTCTCCCGCACGGTGATGGGACGCGGGTCTGTGTCTGCGATTGTCCCACACGGTGATGGGACAGGGGTCTGTGTCTGCGATTCCCACACACGGTGATGGGACGGGGGTCTGTGTCTGTGATTCCCACACACGGTGATGGGACGGGGGTCTGTGTCTGTGATTCCCACACACGGTGATGGGACGGGGGTCTGTGTCTGTGATTCCCACACACGGTGATGGGACGGGGGTCTGTGTCTGTGATTCCCACACACGGTGATGGGACGCGGGTCTGTGTCTGTGATTCCCCCACATGGTGATGGGACGCGGGTCTGTGTCTGCGATTCCCCCACACGGTGATGGGACGCGGGTCTGTGTCTGTGATTCCCCCGCACGGTGATGGGACGCGGGTCTGTGTCTGTGATTCCCCCGCACGGTGATGGGACGCGGGTCTGTGTCTGTGATTCCCCCACACGGTGATGGGACGTGGGTCTGTGTCTGCGATTCCCCCACACGGTGATGGGATGCGGGTCTGTGTCTGTGATTCCCCCACACGGTGATGGGACGGGGGTCTGTGTCTGCGATTCCCCCACACGGTGATGGGATGCGGGTCTGTGTCTGCGATTCCCCCGCACAGTGATGGGTGGGGGTCTGTGTGCGCGATTCCCCCGCACGGAGATGGGACGCGGGTCTGTGTCTGTGATTCCCACACACGGTGATGGGACGGGGGTCTGTGTCTGCGATTCTCCCACACGGAGATGGGACGCGGGTCTGTGTCTGTGATTCCCACACACGGTGATGGGACGCGGGTCTGTGTCTGCGATTTTCTTCAGCAGCACCTCCCAAACCCGCTACCTCCACCACCTAGAAGCCAAGGGCAGCAGGTGCATGGGAACACCACCACCTCCAAGTTCCTCTGCAAGTCACACACCATCCTGACTTGGAAATATATCGGCCGTTCCTTCATCGTCACTGGGTGAACAGCACTGTGGGAGCACTTTCACCACACGGTCTGCAGCGGTTCAAGAAGGCGGCTCACCACCACCTTCTCAAGGGGCAATTAGGGGATGGGCAATAAATGCTGGCCTCCACCCTATCCCTTTGTCCCTGGCTCTGCACTGTTAATTCTCCAACATCTTCCAGTTCAGACGAAAGGTGGTTGCCCTGAAATGGGGGTAACTTTAATCTCACTCGCATGGTGGTCAACCCAAGGGTTCGATTGGGCCTACCAGATGCGCACCCCACTCAAAATCGCTCTGCAATGACCTCAAAGTAAATGAGAGCGGGGTGCGAAATCCACATTGCACCCCGCGCTTGTCAATATCCTGATGGGCGTGTGAGGTTAAATTTGCCCCGAATTAACTCCGTTTCTCTCTCCACAGGGTCCGGCCTGACCGACGGAAGGTTTCCCCGGATTTTGGCCTGAAATCTCAGGGCTTTAACAGTGTTCCCATCTTTCCACCAGGCTTCATGGCACCTGAAATGCTTCGAGGGGAGCGCTACGACTTCTGCGTGGATTACTTCACGCTCGGCGTCACGCTGTACGAGATGGTCGCGGCCGAGGGCCCCTTCCGAGCCCGCGGAGGGAAGGTAGGGCGTAAGCCCAGGGCTGGGCGGGGCGCAGGACACCGAGGGCGAAGGGGGCACAGACACGCCGGAGTGAGTTCCAGGCTGGGATCTAATCGAGGGGCTCGGGGGGTTTATATATAGAATAACAGATACCCGGGAGTGAGTTACAGGCTGGAATCTAATCGAGGGGTTCGGGGGGTTTATATATAGAATAACAGATACCCGGGAGTGAGTTCCAGGCTGGAATCTAATCGAGGGGTTCGGGGGGTTTTATATATAGAATAACAGATACCCGGGAGTGAATTACAGGCTGGAATCTAATCGAGGGGTTCGGGGGTTTTATATATAGAATAACAGATGCCCGGGAGTGAGTTACAGGCTGGAATCTAATCGAGTGGTTCTGGGGGTTTATATATAGAATATCAGATACCCGGGAGTGAGTTACATGCTGGAATCTAATCGAGGGGTTCGGGGGGTTTATATATAAAAAATAAAAAGTAAAGACTTGCATTTCTCCAGCGCTTTTCAGCACCTCAGGAGATCCCAAAGCGCATTACAGACAATTCAATATTTTTTGAAGTGTAGTCACTGTTGTAATGTGGGAAACGCAGCAGCCAATTTGTACGCAGCAAGCTCCCACGAACAGGAATGCGATAATCCCTCCACGGCCTCTTGCCCTTCTTAACTCTACAACAGGCCTTCAACCTCCTGAGATCTCTGCGCTCCTCCAATTCTGGCCTCTTGCCCATCTCCCCGATTCCCATCGCTCCACCATTGGCGGCCGTGCCTTCAGCTGCCTGGGCCCTGAGCTCTGGAATTCCCTCCCTAAACCTCTCCGCCTCTCTCTCTCCTCCTTTAAGACGCTCCTTAAAACCTCCCTCTTTGACCAAGCTTTTGGTCACCTGTCCCTAATATCTTCTTATGTGGCTCGGTGTCAAATATTGTTTTGATAATCGTTCCTGTGCATCGCCTTGGGATGTTGTACCTCGTTAAAGGTGCTATATAAATGCGGGTTGCTGTGGATGTGATTCGGAGAGCCTGCCTGATGTTTTGATTGCCTTAGCTGTGCCCCAACCAATGTTCCCTGTAAGCTGTGTGGCCACACTGCGCTCCAGGGATCCCGAGCACCTGGCTTGCCGGCCTTTCAATGCAAGAGTCTTAAAGGGGCCACGTGGCGGCAAAATAAATTACAGGGAACGTTGGCCCCAGCGCTGGGGGAAGAGCGGAGACAGTAAGAGTGACCCTTTGTGTTCAAAGGTGGATAACCAGGAGGTGACCCGACGAATCCTCAACGACCCAGTGCAGTATTCGAAGAAGTTCAGCGCGGATTGCCAGGCCGTGTGTGAGGCCTTGATGAACAAAAATGCTTCACAACGGCCCGGCTTCAAAGACGGGAACTGCACTGAGGTGAAGAACCATCCCTTCTTTAAAATCATCAACTGGGGGAGGCTGGAGGCAGGTAATATACAGCAAGTGAGAAAAGGTTTGCGTTACCATGACAGCCGGTGGGCCGCACTCTCGCCTCGGAGTCAGAAGGTCGCGGGTTCGCAGTCCCACTCCAGAGACTGGAGCCCCATAATCCAAGCTGACACTCGCAGTGCTGTACTGAGGGAGCGCCGCACTGTCGGAGGGGCAGTACTGAGGGAGCGCCGCACTGTCGGAGGGGCAGTACTGAGGGAACGCTGCACTGTCGGAGGGGCAGTGCTGAGGGAGTGCAGCACTGTCGGAGGGGCAGTGCTGAGGGAGCGCTGCACTGTCGGAGGGGCAGTACTGAGGGAGCGCCGCACTATCGGAGGGGCTGTACTGAGGGAGCGCCGCACTGTCGGAGGGGCAGTACTGAGGGAGCGCCGCACTGTCGGAGGGGCAGTACTGAGGGAGCGCCGCACTGTCGGAGGGGCAGTACTGAGGGAGCGCCGCACTGTCGGAGGGGCAGTACTGAGGGAGCGCCGCACTGTCGGAGGGGCAGTACTGAGGGAGCGCCGCACTGTCGGAGGGGCAGTACTGAGGGAACGCTGCACTGTCGGAGGGGCAGTGCTGAGGGAGTGCAGCACTGTCGGAGGGGCAGTACTGAGGGAGCGCTGCACTGTCGGAGGGGCAGTACTGAGGGAGCGCCGCACTGTCAGAGGGGCAGTACTGAGGGAGTGCTGCACTATCGGAGGGGCAGTACTGAGGGAGTGCTGCACTGTCGGAGGGGCAGTACTGAGGGAGTGCTGCAGTGTCGGAGTGACAGTACTGAGGGAGCACCGCACTGTCGGAGGGGCAGTACTGAGGAAGCGCAGCACTCTCGGAGGGGCAGTACTGAGGGAGTGCTGCACTGTCAGAGGGGCAGTACTGAGGGAGTGCTGCACTGTCGGAGGGGCAGTACTGAGGGAGCGCTGCACTGTCGGAGGGGCAGTACTGAGGGAGCGCTGCACTGTATAATTAGGAGGAAAGACTGAACAGGCTGGGGCTCTTTTCTCGAGGGTGACCTGATATATGTCTTTAATGTTCGTTCAGGTGGACGTAGAGAAGATGTTTCCACTTGTGGGGGAGACCAGAACTAGGGGCCAGCAATATAAAACAGTCACTAATAAATCCAATCGGGAATTCAGGAGAAACTTCTTTCCCCAGAGAGTGGTGAGAATGTGGAACTCGCCACCACAGGGAGTGGTTGAGGCGAATAGTATAGATGCATTTAAGGGGAAGCTGATAAACACACGAGGGAGAAGGGAATAGAAGGATATGGTGCTGGGGTGAGATGAGAGGGGTGGGAGGAGGCTCGTGTGGAGCAGAAACACCGGCACGGAGCAGTGGGGCCGAATGGCCTGTTTCTGCGCTGTAGACTCGATGTGACACCTGGTATTGACTGAGGACCATGGAACGCGTTTTCTGCTGGGGCTTGCCCACCATCAGAGCTGTCCCGTGCACTGACCCAAATCTCCTTGCTTCTGTAGGCCTTGTGGAGGCGCCGTTTGTCCCTGACCCCAAGACCGTCTACGCCAAGGATATCGGCGACGTGGGCGTTTTCTCCACCGTCAAGGGGGTGTCCATCACGGAGAGCGACAAAGACTTTTACAGCGACTTCGCCTCCGGCAACATGTCCATCCCTTGGCAGGAGGAGATGATCGAAACCGGCGTTTTCAATGAGCTCAACCTCGCCGGTGACATCGCGAGCGTCCAAAATGATCCGGAGGATTCAGCCCGCAGCAAGTCTGGGACATGTATCCTCATCTGAGGCAGCATGAGTGGGAAAAAGAGGGAGATACAGAGAGAGAGAGAGAGAGAGAGAGACACACACGGACTCTACATCATTGATGACTGACACCCAGGTGCTTACAATACAGTGCATGGTAGTCCAGCGAATAACATTGAGTGATTACATAGTGCGCCAATAGGCCCAATCCCTTAACTCAAGGCTCATGATTTTACTCCATCAACCCAGCCCCTCCGACAGTGCGGGGCTCCCTCAGTACTGCCCCTCCGAGAGTGCGGCGATCCCTCAGCACAGCCCCTCCGACAGTGCGGCACTCCCTCAGTACCGCCCCTCCGACAGTGCGGCGCTCCCTCAGTACTGACCCTCCGACAGTGCGGCGCTCCCTCAGTACTGCCCCTCCGACAGTGCGGCGCTCCCTCAGTACTGCACCTCCGACAGTGCGGCACTCCCTCAGTACTGCCCGTCCGACAGTGCGGCGCTCCCTCAGTACTGCCCCTCCGACAGTGCGGCGCTCCCTCAGTACTGCCCCTCCGACAGTGCGGCACTCCCTCAGTACTGCCCCTCCGACAGTGCGGCACTCCCTCAGTACTGCCCCTCCGACAGTGCGGCGCTCCCTCAGTACTGCCCCTCCGACAGTACGGCGCTCCCTCAGTACTGCCCCTCCGACAGTGCGGCGCTCCCTCAGTACTGCCCCTCCGACAGTGCGGCGCTCCCTCAGTACTGCACTGGGAGTGTCGGCCTGGATTTTGTGCGCGAGTGTCTAGAGTGGGACTCGAACCGATGACATCTGAGTGACAGGATGGTGCTGAACATTTGTGAAATGTAAACTGGCGCAAGGGTCGGTTGTTAAACATAAAATTCAATTTTCCCCCCACTCTTCTGTGTCTCCTGATGTAGGCGACATTTGTCATTCATGCTTTCGACGACACAACCAAGCTCTGACCCTCACCAGCCCTGTCACCACCTGTTCCCGTTAGCTCACACTGGGAGGGGGCTTCCTGAAGCGATTGTCTGCCTGGCTCAGTCCAGTCCCTCGTGGACACCCAAAGATGCCACAGGGTGGTTCGTTTGGGAAAGGAGGAGTTCGCAGTGGTACAGTTGGGAGAGAGGCAGTGACAGTGTCGAAGGAGCTTTACTGTGTATCTAACCCGTGCTGTACCTGCCCTGGGAGTGCTTGATGGGACAGTGTAGAGGAAGCTTTACTCTGTATCTAACCCGTGCTGTACCTGCCCTGGGAGTGTTTGCTGGGACAGTGTAGAGGGAGCTTTACTCTGTATCTAACCCTTGCTGTACCTGCCCTGGGAGTGTTTGATGAAATTGAGAGGTCGCACAACACCAGGTTATAGTCCAACAGTTTTGTTTGATGGGTCAGTGTAGAGGGAGCTTTACTCTGTATCTAACCCGTGCTACCACTGATTCACAGCTGACAGAATGTTCCAGAATTTTGCTTTGTTGCGATCGATCTTCCTATCTATCTCCAGAGGGCAGTGTTGCTGTTTAAACAACTGAGCCAATGTTGATGATAAAGATCGTGTTTGTCTTGTAGAGAAATAAAGGAAAGACTCCCATTTCTCCAGCGCCTTCACCTCCTCAGGACGTCCCAAAGCGCTTTACAGCCAATGAGGTACTTTTTTTGAAGTGTGGTCACTGTTGTAATGCAGGAAACGTGGCAGCCAATTTGCGCACAGCAAGATCCCACAAACTGCAATGTGAAAATAACCAGATCATCTGTTTTGGAGATGTTGGTTGAGGGATAGATATTGGTCCCAGGACACCGGGAAGAACTCCACTGCTCTTCTTCGCAATCATGGTCGGGGGATCTTTAACATCCACCTGAGAGGGCAGACGGGGCCTCGGTTTAATGTCTCATCCGGAAGACGGCCCCTCCGACAGTGCGGGGCTCCCTCAGTGCTGCCCCTCCGACAGTGCGGTACTCCCTCAGTACTGCCCCTCCGACAGTGCAGCGCTCTCTCAGTACTGCCCCTCCGACAGTGCGGCGCTCCATCAGTACCGCCCCTCCGACAGTGCGGCGCTCCCTCAGTACTTCCCCTCCGACAGTGCGGTGCTCCCTCAGTACTGCCCCTCCGACAGTGCTGCGCTCCCTCAGTACTGCCCCTCCGACAGTGCGGCGCTCCCTCAGTACTGCCCTCCGACAGTACGGCCCTCCCACAGTACTGCCCCTCCGACAGTGCGGCGCTTGCTCAGTACTGCCCCTCCGACAGTGCAGCGCTCCCTCAGTACTGCCCCTCCGACAGTGCGGCGCTCCCCCAGTACTGCCCCTCCGACAGTGCAGCGCTCCCTCAGTACTGTCCCTCCGACAGTGCTGCGCTCCCTCAGTACTGCGCTCCCTCAGTACTGCCCCTCCGACAGTGCGGCGCTCCCTCAGTACTGCCCCTCCGACAGAGCAGCGCTCTCTCAGTACTGCCCCTCCGACAGTGCGGCGCTCCCTCAGTACTGTCCCTCCAACAGAGCAGCGCTCTCTCAGTGCTGCCCCTCCGACAGTGCAGCACTCCCTCAGTACTGCCCCTCCGACAGTGCGGCGCTCCCTCAGTACTGCCCCTCCGACAGTGCGGCGCTCCCTCAGTACTGACCCTCCGACAGTGCGGCGCTCCCTCAGTACTGCCCCTCCGACAGTGCGGCGCTCCCTCAGTACTGCCCCTCCAACAGTGTGGCGCTCCCTCAGTACAGCCCCTCCGACAGTGCGGCGCTCCCTCAGTACAGCCCCTCCGACAGTGCGGCGCTCCCTCAGTACTGCCCCTCCGACAGTGCGGCCCTCCCTCAGTACTGCCCCTCCAACAGTGCAGCGCTCCCTCAGTACTGCCCCTCCGACAGTACGGCGCTCCCTCAGTACTGCCCCTCCGACAGTGCAGCGCTCCCTCAGTACTGCCCCTCCGACAGTGCGGCGCTCCCTCAGTTCTGCGCTGGGAGTGTCAGCCTGGATTTTGTGCTCAAGTCTCTGGAGTTGGGCTTGAACCCACAACCCTCTGACTCCGAGGTGAGAGTGCTGCCCACTGAGCCACGGTTAACACCAGTGATCCCCTACAAACACCGTGACCCTGGTGCAATCTCTTTTTCTGAAGAAGCTTAGACTGGTAAAACTAATCTGTGCTCGTAATCCTCTTCTCTGTGAAGAAGACCGCTGATCGCTGCAGCGTTCTGCAGATTATCTGACCTGAGTTAGGCCGACTCTCCCCTCCTGACCCTGTTGCTGAGGGCCTTGCCTACTGTGGTACTGAGGCATACAATGCAGGCCAATCCCGGGCTCTGACCCTTGCGGGGATGATCGCTGATCGGTTTGCAGTCGGAGCGTTACGATTGGTCTACGTTTGAGCCCCGTCGACGAGTGCCGGCCAGGCTATTTGGCCAAGGAGGGCCTCACAATGTGGGGGAGACAGCGGCTCGAAGCAGGAACCCTGGCTGATTCTGCCTTCTCGCCCGGGGGGGGGGGTCACTGAGTCTGTCACGAGTCCATCATTCCTTTGGGCATGTGACGATGGATTGCAGCTGATATTTTTTATGAAGGATTTTGTTTTCCTGTTTGGAGGATTTTATTTTCATTAGATTAGGTTTTTCGCTCAGACTCTCGGCGCCGGGATTGGGTGTGTTAGTGGGAACTCGCAATATCTGGTAAAATGAGATTGTAAGGATTGAGAGAAGGGAGCTAAAGGCAATAACACACTGACGGGATTCGGATTAAGGGAGAATTACAGATTTAAACATTCGCTGTGGGATCAGTGCTGATAAATCTTATAAACTGATGCAGCAACGTGGCGTCCATCCTCAGTGACATCACAGTGTGACCTCCGCCCTCAGTGACATCACGTGACCTCCGCCCTCAGTGACATCACAACGTGACCTCCGCCAACAGTGACATCACAACGTGACCCCCGCCAACAGTGACATCACAACGTGACCTCTGCCCTCAGTGACATCACAACGTGACCCACGCCAACAGTGACATCACAATGTGACCCCCCCGCCAACAGTGACATCACAACGTGACCTCTGCCCTCAGTGACATCACAACGTGACCAACGCCAATAGTGACATCACATCATGCCCCCGCCAACAGTGACATCACAACATGATCCCCGCCAACAGTGACATCACAACGTGACCCCCCCCGCCCTCAGTGACATCACAACGTGACACCCCGCCAACAGTGACATCACATGACCCCCCACCCTCAGTGACATCACAACGTGACCTCCGCCAACAGTGACATCACAACGTGACGTCCACCCTCAGTGACATCACAACGTGACCTCCGCCCTCAGTGACATCACAACGTGACCTCCGCCAACAGTGACATCACAACGTGACCCCCCACCAACAGTGACATCACAACACGACCTCCGCCCTCAGTGACATCACAACGTGACCTTCACCCTCAGTGACATCACAACGTGTCCCCCGCCAACAGTAACATCACAATGTGACCTCTGCCAACAGTGACATCACAGCGTGACCTCTGCCAACAGTAGCATCACATTCTTTGACCCTGATGACTTGGACTTGTAACTCTTGACTTCACCGACAGCAGTTAGGTCGTGTGACGGTGATAGTGAATCGGCAGCCCGCCTGTTTTACGCCTCTCCCGCGTTGGAAGGCAGTGGGAATCAAATCGCCGGGGGAGAAAGGTGTCCAACGGAGGCTGGTGACGGCCCCCTGTTACACAAACCGCACAAAGTCACCATCTAACCCCAGTCTGTCACACAGAGCGCGTTAGCGGCGACATCTGTTGGGATAACTAAGAAAACAGGGCTAGGGATTAGGGATTTGTGGCTGTGCTTGTCTTAGCGAAGCTTCTTTTAATCAGACATTGGCGTCAAACCAACGCAATTTACAAGAATGATACCAGAAATGCGAGGGTATACATATCAGGAAAGGATGAACAGGCTGGGGCTCTTTTCTCTTGAAAAAAGGCTGAGGGGTGACCTAATAGAGGTCTTTAAAATGATGAAAGGTGTTGATAGAGTGGATACAGAGAGAGTGTTTCCACAGTGTGGGGAAGACCAGAAATAGGGGCCATCAATATAAGACAGTCACTAATAAATCCAATAGGGAATTCAGAAGAAACTTCTTTCCCCAGAGAGTGGTGAGAATGTGGAACTCGCTACCACAGCAGCGGTTGAGGCGAATAGCGTAGATACATTTAAGGGGAAGCTCAATAAACACACGAGGGAGAAAGGAATAGAAGGAGATGGTGATGGGGTGAGATGAGGAGGGGTGGGAGGAGGCTCGTGTGGAGCAGAAACACCGGCACGGACCAGATGGGCCGAATGGCCTGTTTCTCGGCTGTATATCCTATGATGTTGGCAAAATACGGTGTATAAAGGAGCGTGGTTTTCAACAGCCATTCAGAGAGCTCGAAAGATACAGAAACCGTAAAGCCGCTCCCCGCCGTATTGAGTTCGGCCGTTCACTGTGCGTTCTATCAATAAAGCCTGTTCCATGTCGTCCACTGAGCAACTGGTGCTGACTCGAAACGTGCCGCCGCGAACCGGAGAGGGAAGGAGACAACAGACACAACGGACAAACGAGACCTTTGCGCAACACAGAATTTAATGGAGGGTGGGGAGGGAGAGGGGGGATACATGGAAAGGAGAGCTCACGGGGGAACTGGCGGTCGAGCTGATCCCGATGAGAAGGTGGTGGGGTGGTGGTGGTGGTGGTGGTGGGGGGGGAGGTGGGGGAGGTGCGGGCTAGTGTGAACCCCGGCGATGAACGTGGAGGCTGCCCGTGGAACAGAAGGAATGAGGGGAGAATTGGCCTCCGATTCTGCACCCTGGATCCTTTGTTGGTCTGGTGGGCGGGACCTCCGGCGGTGATTGACGGGCGAGGAGGAAGGCTTTTGGAGGCTCTTTATTTCGAAGCCGGGCAGCTGTGGGAGGAGATGGCATCGTGCTTGAACCAGGCTCGATTGAAATCCACCGGCACTCCTTGTAGTCTGATGTCCTGCATGCAGCCAGAGAATAGGGACCAGCCATAGCCCACTTTCTCAACGTCTAGAAACGAAAATGGGAGAGGATATGTTATTTGTTCCCGATGCAAGTCCCATTCGCCCGTCACCCCTCCCTGTGCTCGCTGACCTACATTGGCTCATCCTTGTTTTCAAATCCTTCCATGGCCCTCGCCCCCCCTCCCTATCTCTGTAATCTCCTCCAGCCCCTACAACCCCTCCGAGATCTCTGCGCTCCTCCAATTCTGGCCTCTCGCGCATCCCCCGATTTCCATCGCTCCACCACTGGCGGCCGTGCCTTTAGCTGCCTGGGCCCCAAGCTCTGGAATTCCCTCCCTAAACCTCTCTGCCTCTCTCTCCTCCTTAAAGACGCTCCTTAAAACCTCCCTCTTTGACCAAGCTTTTGGTCACCTGTCCCTAATATCTCCTTATGTGGCTCAGTGTCAAATTTTGTCTGATCATCGCTCCTGTGAAGCGCTGCGGGACGTTTTGATACGTTAAAGGCGCTATATAAATGAAAGTTGTTGTTGCTTTTAACATTGTTGGGGGGCCAGTAGTTACCTTCTGAGTTCCACCCTCCCCTCCCCCAAATATAGTTTCCTCCCCTTTGACCTTTGAGGCCTACCAATTTTGGAGAGGCCGATTGCCTGAAACAGGCAGTCCCGTTGGACACCCACCAGTAGGCCCCCTTTCAAAATGACGACGCCCGTATCACTGGCGTTAACGGGGCGCTAAGTCCACCGACTCCATTTTGAGACCGCGATGTTAACGCCAAGGGCAGGAATAGGAACAGGAGGAGGCCATGCAGCCCCTCGAGCCTGTCCCGCCATTCAATGAGATCACGGCTGATCTGTATCTTGACTCCATCTACCCGCCTTGATTCCGTAATCCTTGATACCCCTTACCCAACAAAAGTCTATCAATCTCGGTTTTGAAATTTCCCATTGACCCCCCCCAGCCTCAACAGCTTTTTGGGGGAGAGAGTTCCAGATTTCCACCACCCTTTGTGTGAAGAAGTGCTTCCTGACATCACCCCTGAACGGCCTGGCTCTAATTTTAAGGTTCTGCCCCCTTGTTCTGGACTCCCCCCACCAGAGGAAATAGTTTCTCTCTATCCACCCGATCAACTCCTTTAATCATCTTAAACACCTCGATTAGATCACCCCTTAATCTTCTAAACTCCAGGGAATACAAGCCCAGTCTGTGCAACTTGTCCACGCAATTTAACCCTTTTCGCCCCGGGTATCATTCTGGTGAATCCGCGCTGCTCCCCCTCCAAGGAGTGGGGGTGAAAATCGACCTCAAATCTGCTCACACCGCCATTTTCCATTCCATACCTAAAGAAATGCCCTTGATCAATGTGGCCCCTTGTCCGTCCCTTAAATAAGATGAGGCGGACCGGGCGGGGTGGTGGGGGGGGGGCTCTTACCTGGAAGACCACCCAGAAGCAGCACCGCATCTTTGTTGAACCATGACCTTATCAGTGGCTCAAAGTCATCCGTGGCCACGCTGTGAACCACATCCTGAGTCCCGAGTTCTAACGTGGCTACGCTCCGCGAGATGGTCATGGCCACGCGCTGCCCGTCGCACAGCCTCAGGGGGCCGGGCCAGCTGATCAGAGTCGTCGTTCCAAGGTCCAGTTTGAAGTGCTGAGGAACATTGATGATCGATGGGGTCAAAGGGGAAAGGAAAGTGTAGCAGGACCGAAGAACATTTGTACACCTACACGTACACCTACATTGGCTTCCCCCCCCCCTCCCCCCACCCTCCCCCACCCCGGTCCGCCAACCCCCTCGATTTTAACATTCTCCATCCTTGTTTTCAAATCCCTCCACGGCCCTCGCACCCCCCCCCCCCCCTCCCTATCTCCGTAACCTCCTCCAGCCCCGCAACCCTCCGAGATCTCTGCGCTCCTCCAATTCTGCCCTCTCGAGCATCCCCCGATTTTAATCGCTCCAACACTGATCAAGGAAAATTGAACAAGTACATTTCAAAAATTACGTTCAGGCAGCGCATTCCTGGATCACAACAACTCGCAGCATAAAAAACTGTCTCCTCATCTCCCTTCTGGTTCTTTTGCCAATCTGTGTCCTCTGGTTACCGACCCTCCTGCCACTGGAAACAGTTTCTCCTTATTTACTCTATCAAAACCCCTCATGATTTTGAACGCCTCTATTAAATCTCCCCTTAACCTTCTCTGCTCTAAGGAGAACAATCCCAGCTTCTCCAGTCTCTCCACGTAACTGAAGTCCCTCATCTCTGGTACCATTCTGGTCAATCTCCCCTTCATCTTCTCTGCTCTAATGGAGAACAATCCAGGGCATTAACTCGATGCCCATGTGGCCACAGTCAGCAAGCAGAGGAATCAGCTTCTGAGCCCTGGCCATGGTGAGATAACTAACTCACCACGGTATCAGCAGGATGCCATCTCCTCTCATCTGCAGGGCCTGGGTGTCCAAAGGGGATGAGTATCCCTTCCGGGGACATCCGACACCCTGCAGGTGCCTCGCCCGAGTGTCCGCCCGCCCTCAGACAACAAATGCCCGCAGGCTAGCTGACCATGGGGAGAATTACAACCAAGTCCTCCACTGGGGCAACTTCCGGTATGGAGATCGGGGAAGGGGGGAATCTCTGAACAGCGATTGAGAGCTGATATCATCCCCTTCACCCCTTCCTTAGACCAGGGGAAAGGAGCCAGCAGTAGCACGCTAGCCCATAAATGAGGGAGGGACCGGACAACCCCTGCTGTGTACGGATCAGTCCGACATCGGGGCAAAGCCCCCCCTCGACCATTCAGCAATGCTTGTTTGTTTTATTCGTTTGCGGGATGTGGGCGTCGCTGGCAAGCCCGAGCATTTGTTGCCCATCCCTAGTTGCCCTCGAGAAGGTGGTGGTGAGCCGCCTTCTTGAACCGTTGCAGTCCGTGTGGTGAAGGCGCTCCCACAGCGCTGTCAGGGAGGGAGTTCCAGGATTTTGACCCAGTGACGATGAAGGAACGGCCGATATATTTCCAAGTCAGGATGGTGTGTGACTTGGAGGGGAACTTGCGAGGTGGTGGTGTTCCCATGCGCCTGCTGCCCTTGTCCTTCTAGGTGGTGGAGGTTGCACGTTTGGGAGGTGCTGTCTCTCAAGATAAGTGTGAAAACAAATGAATTACTCACCTCATGTTGGGTGTGTCGAGAGAACTCTAACTTAACGAGAGGGTCGTGCGCGCCAGTCAATATCGCCATGACAAGCCCACTCTGCTTTGTTGGACGTATCACAGCCTCAAACCTCAGAGACCAGTTCACCTGAGACTCGGATTCATTCAGGAAATCTGGGAAGTAAAGTAGGACAAATATTGGGATAACACACGGGCTGGGATGTGTCGTACACAGGATAATGAAAGAAAGACTCGCATTTCTCCAGCGCCTTTCACCACATCAGGACGTCCCAAAGCGCTTTACAGCCAATGAAGTACTTTTTGAAGTGTGGTCACTGCTGTAATGCAGGAAACGCGGCAGCCCAATTGTGCACAGCAAGATCCCACAGACAGCAACGTGATAAATGACCAGATCATCTGGTTTTTTTAGGCATTCTAAGGAAGGATATACTTGCCATAGAGGGAGTGCAATGAAGGTTCACGAGATCGATTCCTGGGATGGCGGGACTGTCGTATGAGAAGAGATTGAGTAAACTAGGCCTGTATTCTCTTGAATTCAGAAGAATGAGAGGGGATCTCATTGAAGCATACAAAATTATTACAGGGCTTGATAAGGGTGGATGCTGGGGGAATGTTTCCCTTGGCTGGGGAGTCTAGAACCAGGGGCCACAGCCTCAGGATAAAGGGTAGGCCATTCAGGACTGAGATGAGAAGAAATGTCTTCACACAGAGGGTGGTGAATCTTTGGAATTCTCTACCCCAGAGGGCTGTGGAGGCTCAGTCATTGGGTATATTCAAAACAGAAGTCGATAGATTTCTGACTAGTAAAGGCATCAAGGGATATGGCGATAGGGCCGGTGAATGGAGTTGAGGCAGAAGATCAGCCATGATCTCATTGAATGGCGGAACAGGCTCGAAGGGCCGAATGGCCGACTCCTGCTCCTATTTCTTATGTTCTTTTGTTCTTGTTCTCTTACCGCTGCTTTTGAAGACTGCCATTCCTACTCCAGGGAAAAAGGTTCCCGGCACAATGTTGGTCGGACACTGTAAGTTGGGATTGTTGGTCACTTTCTTCACAAGCCACGACGTATTTTGCTGCAGCCAATCCCAGTTCGTGATGCAGGCGTCCAATGGGTGCTTGAGCTGAGAGGATTAAGAGAAAGGGTCGTCACTGGGAAAATCCGTCACCCTGCCACCCCCCCGCCCCCCTCCCCCCCCAGACACTCGACATCGCACCTCGGACCCCATCACCCGCAGCGAGAGCCAGCTCCCTCAGAGGAGAAAATCCATGGAATCTCACAGCACAGGAGGAGGCCTATCCTGCCTGTGCCGGCTCTTTGAAAGAGCTCTCCAATTAGTCCCACTCCCCCCTGCTCTTTCCCCATTGCCCTGTGAATTTCTCATTTTCAAGTATTTATCCAATTTCCCTTTTGAAAGTTACTATTGAATCTGCTTCCACCGCCCTTTCAGGCAGCGCATTCCAGATCACAACAACTCGCTGCGTAAAAAAAACTTCTCCTCATCTCCCCTCTGGTTCTTTTGCCAATTATCTTCAATCTGTGTCCTCTGGTTACCGACCCTCCTGCCACTGGAAACAGTTTCTCCTTATTTACTCTATCAAAACCCTTCATGATTTTGAACGCCTCTATTAAATCTCTCCTTAACCTTCTCTGCTCTAAGGAGAACAATCCCAGTTTCTCCAGCCCATCCACATAACTGAAGTTCCTCATCCCTGGGACCATTCCAGTAAATCTCCTCACACCCTCTCCAAGGCCTTGACATCCTTCCTAAAGTGCGGTGCCCAGAATTGGACACAATACTCCAGCTGGGGCCTAACCAGTGTTTTATAAAAGTTCATCATAACTTCCTTGCTTTTGTACTCTATGCCTCTATTTATGAATCATGATGTGGAGATGCCGGCGTTGGACTGGGGTGGACAAAAATGAGAAGTCGCACAACACCAGGTTATAGTCCAACAGATTTATTTAATTTTACAAGCTTTCGGAACAGTTCGCTCCTTCGTCAGGTAAGTTAGCAGTGAGAGAATCTCCCAGAATTCACAATTTAAACACAGACAAAATATATTCAAATCTTTCCTACATCAAAGAGCACAGCCAAGACAATGAGATGTGTCCCAGGGGGTCCAACGTGTCAAACCACCTGCTGGCTGCATATCCTGTCAATCTGTGTAGGTTCTTGTGTTAGTCTTTTTAAAAAAAAACACCTGGGAAGACCGGCCATACAGGATACAGAACGTGACTTGACATCATGGCCGGTCTTCCCAGGTGTTTTTTTTTTAAAAAGACTAACACAAGAACCTACACAGATTGACAGGATATGCAGCCAGCAGGTGGTTTGACACGTTGGACCCCCTGGGACACATCTCATTGTCTTGGCTGTGCTCTTTGATGTAGGAAAGATTTGAATATATTTTGTCTGTGTTTAAATTGTGAATTCTGGGAGGTTCTCTCACTGCTAACTTACCTGACGAGGAGCGAACTGTTCCGAAAGCTTGTAAAATTAAATAAATCTGTTGGACTATAACCTGGTGTTGTGCGACTTCTCTATTTATGAAGCCCAGGATCCCGTAAACTTTTTTAACGGCTTTCTCAACCTGCCCTGCCACCTGCAACGATTTGTGCACACATACCCCCAGGTCTCTCTGTTCATGCACCCACTTTAGGATTGTACCCTTTCGTTTATATTGCCTCGCCTCGTTCTTCCTACCAAAATGTATCACTTCGCACTTTTCTGCAAATTTCATCTGCCACGTGTCCGCCCATTTCACCAGTCTGTCTATGCCCTCCTTGAAGTCCGTTACTATCATAGAATCATAGAATAGTACAGCACAGGAGGAGGCCATTTGGCCCATCGAGTCTGTGCCGGCTCTTTGAAAGAGCGATCCAGTTAGTCCCACTCCCCCCGCTCTTTCCCCCGAGCCCTGCAATTTCTTTCCTTCAAGTATTTATCCAATTCCCTTTTGAAGACTACGATTGAATCTGCCTCCACCGCCCTTTCAGGCAGCGCGTTCCAGATCACAACAACCTGCTGCGTAAAAAAAAGGATTCCCCTCACATCGCCTCTGGTTCTTGGCCCCATTGTTGAATGCACTCCCGAGTTTCGTGCCATCTTTGAACTGGTGCCCTGTACACCCAAGTCCAGGTCATTAATATAGCTCAAAAAGAGCAGTGGTCCCAACACCGACTCCGGGGGAACACCACTGTACTGTTCAAGGGAACTCACGGGTACAAGGAGGCTGGATTCATTGATGAGAAGTCCGCCAATGGCAATCCTCATTTTGGTCAGATTGCTCTCCAGACCCACACTCGGAAGAATTGTAATGACGAGTGATGGCTTTCGATTTATGGTAAGCATGATCTGCTGGCCTTCGCTTTTCACCAATATCTGTGGAAGGGAGAAAGACTTGGGTTTCTACAGCGCCTTTCACCACCTCAGGACGTCCCAAAGCGCTTTACAGACAATTAAGTACTTTTTTTGAAGTGTAGTCACTGTTGTAATGTAGGAAACGCTGCAGCTAATTGCGCACAGCAAGCTCCCAGAAACAGCAATGTGATAATGACCAGATCATCTGTTTTAGTGATGTTGGTTGAGGGATAAATATTGGCCCCAGGACACCAGGGAGAACACCCCCTGAGAGGGCAGACGGGGCCTCAGTTTAACGTCTCATCTGACGGTGCAGCTCTCCCTCAGTACTGCCCCACCAACAGTGCAGCACTCCCTCAGTACTGCCCCTCCGACAGTGCGGCGCTCCCTCAGTACTGCCCCTCCGACAGTGGGGCGCTCTGTCAGTACTGCCCCTCCGACAGTGCAGCGCTCCCTCAGTACTGCCCCTCCGACAGTGCAGCGCTCCGTCAGTACTGCCCCGCCGACAGTGCGGCGCTCCCTCAGTACTGCCCCTCCGACAGTGCTGCACTCCCTCAGTACTGCCCCTCCGACAGTGCAGCACTCCCTCAGTACTGCCCCACCAACAGTGCTGCACTCCCTCAGTACTGCCCCTCCGACAGTGCGGCGCTCCCTCAGTACTGCCCCACCAACAGTGCTGCACTCCCTCAGTACTGCCCCTCCGACAGTGCGGCACTCCCTCAGTACTGCCCCCCGACAGTGCAGCGCTCCCTCACTACTGTCCCTCCGACATTGCGGCGCTCCCTCAATATTGTCCCTCCGACAGTGCGGCGCTCCCTCAGTACTGCCCCTCCGACAGTGTGGCACTCCCTCAGTACTGCCCCTCCGACAGTGCAGCGCTCCCTCAGTACTGCCCCTCCGACAGTGCGGCGCTCCCTCAGTACTGCCCTTCCAACAGTGCGGCGCTCCCTCGGTACTGCCCCTCCGACAGTGCGGCGCTCCCTCGGTACTGCCCCTCCGACAGTGTGGCGCTCCCTCGGTACTGCCCCTCCGACAGTGTGGCACTCCCTCAGTACTGCCTCTCCGACAGTGCAGCGCTCCCTCAGTACTGCCCCTCCGACAGTGCAGCGCTCCCTCAGTACTGCCCCTCCGACAGTGCAGCGCTCCCTCAGTACTGCCCCTCCGACAGTGCAGCGCTCCCTCAGTACTGCCCCTCCGACAGTGCAGCGCTCCCTCAGTACTGCCGTCCGACAGTGCGGCGCTCCCTCAGTACTGCCCCTCCGACAGTGCGGCGCTCCCTCCGTACTGCCGTCCGACAGTGCAGCGCTCCCTCAGTACTGCCCGTCCGACAGTGCGGCGCTCCCTCAGTACTGCCCCTCCGACAGTGCGGCGCTCCCTCAGTACTGGCACCGGGGGTCAGTCTGAATTTTTTGTGCTCAAGTCTCTGGAGTGGGACTCGAACCCACGACCTCCTGACTCAGAGGCGAGAGAGTGAGAGTGCTGCCCACTGAGCCATGGTGAGAAGGAGACACAACCACACCTCACATGTGTGTAAAAGTTAACAAGTACCAGAGAGATTGGCCTTGGAGGGGGTGCAGCCAATATTCACCAGAATGATACCGGGGCTAAAAGGGTTAAATTACGAGGCCAGGTTGCACAGACTGGGCTTGTATTCCCTGGAGTTTAGAAGATTAAGGGGTGATCTAATCGAGGTGTTTAAGATGATTAAACGATTCGACCGGGTGGATAGAGAGAAACTATTTCCTCTGGTGGGGGGAGTCCAGAACAAGGGGGCAGAACCTTAAAATTAGAGCCAGGCCGTTCAGGGGTGATGTCAGGAAGCACTTCTTGACACAAAGGGTTAGTGGAAATCTGGAACTCTCCCCCAAAAAACTGCTGAGACTGGGGGGGTCGATTGAAAATGTCAAATCTGGGATGGATAGATTTTTGCCAGCCAAGGGTTTATTAAAGGATATGGGGGTAAAAATTCAGTTGGTTGCGCCTCCCGTTAGCGCCTTAAGAGGGCGCTAATGGGGCGCAAAGCCGCTAACGCCCGGGCGCAGCGATGTTTGCGCCGCTCGAGAACTTAACTTGAGATTGTGCGGCGGCGCTAAAACTTACCGCTGCGACCACCTGCGCGCGCAGATTGTGACGTCATTCCATGGTGCAACGCCCTTGTGGCGCCCCGGAGCGGAAATTGAGTGGCGCCCTCTGCCTTACCGCCTGGCGCATCCAACGACCAGAAGACTGGAACGCTATCAATCGCTGTGGGGCTGGGGGGGGCGCTATTTAAAGGGGGCCTCATCCTGCCTTTTTTTGTTGGTGGCATTTTTGAACTACGCATTCTGAGAGAGAGAGGGAGAGACTTCTGGAGAGATTCAACATTGTGGGAAGGAGTTTTGGGTACTGAGCAGCACTTTGCAGGTTCATTTTGATTTGCCATTCCTTGTATCGATTTAGCAGAGACTGTGGGAGCTGAGCTCTTTGCCTGGTACTCTCCATTGTTCTTTCCAGCACATTTGATGTGCAAGTCTCTCCAGGCCGAGATTCAAGGCTCCAATGAACAGGATGTGGATGGAAAGCAAGATTAACCATCCCCTTTAAGAACTGGCCCGTGCCATTGTGTGTGTGTTCCATTGCTGACTGACATTACATGAGCTTCGCCAGCGCTCTGAGTTAGCGCCTCACTCCTTGGCCTTTGCGCCTTAAGACAGGTGTGCAGCGCCTGCTTTAGCGCTCCACTCACCTCCCGGGGCGGTAAAAGTGAAGTTTCCAGTCAGTGCCGATAATTAGCGCCAGGCGCTAATATTTGCGTCCAGACGATATTTGCGCCCCAAATGGGGCGCGACCTAATTTCTACCCCATGGAGCTGAGGTGGGTGGAAGGAATTAGGATACAGATCAGCCATGATCTCACTGAATGGCGGAACAAGCTCTTGTGGCGTTCCTGTGTAACAGGCTCGAGGGGCTGAATGGGCTTCCTCCTGTTCCTGTGCAACAGGCTCGAGGGGCTGAATGGCCTCCTCCTGTTCCTGTGTTGAGGCTCGAGGGGCTGAATGGCCTCCTCCTGTTCCTGTGTAACAGGCTCGAGGGGCTGAATGGCCTCCTCCTGTTCCTGTGTAACAGGCTCGAGGGGCTGAATGGCCTCCTCCTGTTCCTGTGTAACAGGCTCGAGGGGCTGAACGGCCTCCTCCTGTTCCCGTGTAACTGGTTCGAGGGGCTGAACGGCCTCCTCCTGTTCCTGTGTAACAGGCTCGAGGGGCTGAATGGCCTCCTCCTGTTCCTGTGTAACAGGCTCGAGGGGCTGAATGGCCTCCTCCTGTTCCTGTGTAACAGGCTCGAGGGGCTGAACGGCCTCCTCCTGTTCCCGTGTAACTGGTTCGAGGGGCTGAACGGCCTCCTCCTGTTCCTGTGTAACAGGCTCGAGGGGCTGAATGGCATCCTCCTGTTCCTGTGTAACAGGCTCGAGGGGCTGAATGGCCTCCTCCTGTTCCCGTGTAACAGGCTCGAGGGGCTGAATGGCCTCCTCCTGTTCCTGTGTAACAGGCTCGAGGGGCTGAATGGCCTCCTCCTGTTCCTGTGTAACAGGCTCGAGGGGCTGAATGGCCTCCTCCTGTTCCCGTGTAACAGGCTCGAGGGGCTGAATGGCCTCCTCCTGTTCCTGTATAACAGGCTCGAGGGGGCTGAATGGCCTGCCATGTTCCCAGGTTAACGCGAAATGGACATACCTTCTTCCATTTTCCATCATTGAGGACGTCGCCGGAGGAGGCCGCGATGCGGCCATATTCACCGTTGATCTGGATCTCGGGCCTGCCGTTTCTTAATGCCAGAATGAACCAGTTCCTCCCTTCATCAGCGTCTCCGTAAAACACAACCCCTTCCGGGTCATAGGTCCGTAGGTCAAATTCTGATTGATGGCTGATACTGGGGAAAAGAAGGCTGGCCGAGTTATATATTCCCCACGCACAGAGACGCACGCTCACTCCAACCTGCGCACAACCGTGCCGTGGCTCAGTGGGTAGCAGGCTCGCGTCTGGGTCAAAGGGTTGTAGGTTCAAGTCCCAACTCCAGAGAATTGACGAAAAAATTTAGGCCCCAGTGCAGTACTGAGGGAGCGCTGCACTGTCAGAGGGGCATTACTGAGGGAGTTCCGCAATGTCGGAGGAGCAGTACTGAGGGAGCGCCGCACTGTCGGAGGAGCAGTACTGAGGGAGCGCCGCACTGTCGGAGGGGCAGTACTGAGGGAGTGCCGCACTGTCGGAGAGGCAGTACTGAGGGAGCGCCGCACTGTCGGAGGGGCAGTATTGATGTAGCGCCGCACTGTCGGAGGGGCAGTACTGAGGGAGTTCCACACTGTTGGAGGGGCAGTACTAAGGGAGCGCCGCACTGTCAGAGGGGCAGTACTGAGGGAGCGCCGCACTGTCGGAGGGGCAGTACTGAGGGAGCGCTGCACTGTCGGAGGGGCAGTACTGAGGGAGCGCCGCACTGTCGGAGGGGTAGTACTGAGGGAGCGCTGCACCATCGGACGGACAGTACTGAGGGAGTTCCACACTGTCGGAGGGGCAGTACTAAGGGAGCGCCGCACTGTCAGAGGGGCAGTACTGAGGGAGTGCCGCACTGTCGGAGGGGCAGTACTGAGGGAGCGCCGCACTGTCAGAGGGGCAGTACTGAGGGAGCGCCGCACTGTCGGAGGGGCAGTACTGAGGGAGCGCCGCACTGTCGGAGGGGCAGTACTGAGGGAGCGCTGCACTGTCGGAGGTGCCGTCTTTCAGATGAGACGTTTAACCGAGGCCCCGTCTGCTCTCTCAGGTGGACGTAAAAGATCCCACGGGAGTTCTCACTGGGGCCAAAATTTATTTCTCAACCAACATCATTAAAAAACAGATTATCTGGTCATTTATCACTTTGCTGTTTGTGGGAGCTTGCTGTGCGCAAATTGGCTGCCGCGTTTCCTTCATTACGACAGTGACTACACTTCAAAAAGTACTTCATTGGCTGTGAAGCACTTTGGGACATACTGAGGTGGTGAAAGGCGCTGTAGAAACGCACGTGCAGTGCTCCCTCAATACGGCCGCTCTGACAGTGCGGCGTTCCCTCAGTACTCACCCTCCGACAGTGCGGCACTCCCTCAGTACTGCCCCTCCGACAGTGCGGCACTCCCTCAGTACTGCCCCTCCGACAGTGCGGCACTCCCTCAGTACTGACCCTCCGACAGTGCGGCACTCCCTCAGTACTGCCCCTCCGACTGTGCGGCGTTCCCTCAGCACTGCCCCTCCGACAGTGCGGCGCTCCCTCAGTACTGCCCCTCCGAAAGTGCGGCGCTCCCTCAGTACTGCCTCTCCGAAAGTGCGGCGCTCCCTCAGTACTGCCCCTCCGACAGTGCGGCGCTCCCTCAGTACTGCCCATCCGAAAGTGCGGCGCTCCCTCAGTACTGCCCCTCCGACAGTGCGGCGCTCCCTCAGTACTGCCCCTCCGACAGTACGGAGCTCCCTCAGTACTGCCCCTCCGACAGTGCGGCGCTCCCTCAATACTGCCCCTCCGACAGTGCGGCGCTCCCTCAGTACTGCCCCTCCGACAGTGCGGCGCTCCCTCAGTACTGCCCCTCCGACAGTACGGAGCTCCCTCAGTACTGCCATTCCGACAGTGCGGCGCTCCCTCAGTACTGCCCCTCCGACAGTGCGGCGCTCCCTCAGTACCGCCCCTCCGACAGTGCGGCGCTCCCTCAGTACTGCCCCTCCGACAGAGCGGCACTCCCTCAGTACTGCCCCTCTGACAGTGCGGCGCTCCCTCAGTACTGCCCCTCCGACAGTGCGGCGCTCCCTCAGTACTGCCCCTCCGACAGAGCGGCACTCCCTCAGTACCGCCCCTCCGACAGTGCGGCGCTCCCTCAGTACCTGCCCCTCCGACAGTGCGGCGCTCCCTCAGTACTGCCCCTCCGACAGAGCAGCACTCCCTCAGTACTGCCCCTCCGACAGTGCGGCGCTCCCTCAGTACCGCCCCTCCGACAGTGCGGCGCTCCCTCAGTACTGCCCCTCCGACAGAGCGGCACTCCCTCAGTACTGCCCCTCTGACAGTGCGGCGCTCCCTCAGTACTGCCCCTCCGACAGTGCGGCGCTCCCTCAGTACCGCCCCTCCGACAGTGCGGCGCCGGTAAACGCTTTGTAAGCGAAACGCGCAACTGGATGCTGATGTGGTCCGTCCATACCTGTCAAATGACTGTAAGTGCACGTCCAGGGTCTCTGAAGGTGTGGGGTTCTCCCAGTGTTGATTCAAAGACAGCAGGCTGGGATTCTTGGGGTCTGCCCAGAAGAAGCAGGTATTAAATATCTATCGGCGATTCAGGTAAAACAGGAAGAAAAGACAGAAAGGGTTTTAGAATTGTACCTCCACATTGAACCGATTTAAGGAGGCCGCTCTCTGTATAAGTTATAATGCAGGCCCACTGAGTGAGGGGGGACACTGTCTGACCGCAGTCTGACCGTGGTTTCTCATTCCCATCAAACTAATGGTCAACTGACTCCAAAGCCGTTAAAACTCCCAGCAGTGTAAAACTTCTGATAATATAAAACTATCCATTGGCTCTCCTTTCGATGGCTCCCTGAGATATGAGGTTCCTCCCGCGGCAGATCTTAGTGGGCAGGTTGGGGCGTTGTTTTCCCACGGTCTGGGAGTCGTGGCCGCAGCCGCACTTCGGGTCATCCCTCACCTTTTTATTTATTCGTTCACAGGGGCGGGGGGGGGGGCGGGCAGGCGCGGTGGTGAGTGTCACCGGCAAGGCCAGCATTTATTGCCCATCCCTAATTGTCCTCGAAAAGGTGGTGGGCCACCTTTTTGAACCGCTGCAGTCCGCGTGGTGAAGGTGCTCCCACAGTGCTGTTCGGGAGGGAGTTCCAGGATTTTGATATTTCTTCGTAACGGTTTGTTACAACTAAGTGTCTCGCTGGGCCATGTCAGAGGGCAGTTAAGAGTCGACCACATTGCTGTGGGTCTGGAGTCACATATCGGCCAGACCGGGTAAGGACGGTAGATTTCCTTCCCGAAAGGACATTGGTGAACCAGGTGGGTTTTTACGACAATCTGGTCGTTTCATGCTCACCATTATTGATACTAGCTTTTTATTGCCAGACCTGGGATGGCAGGAATGACATATGAGGAGAGATTGGGTCGATTGGGCTTATACTCGCTGGAGTATAGAAGAATGAGGGGGGATCTCATCGAAACATATAAAATTCTGACAGGTCTGGACAAACTAGATGCAGGAAGAATGTTCCCGATGGTCGGAGAGTCCAGAACCAGGGGTCATAATCTAAGGATAACGGGTAAGCCATTTAGGACAGAAATTAGGAAGAATTTCTTCACCCAGAGAATGGTGAACCTGTGGAATTCTCTACCACAGAAGGTAGTTGAGGCCAAGTCATTAAATATACTCAAGAATGAGTTAGATATATTTCTTAAAGCTAAAGGTATCAAGGGAAATGGGGAGAAGGCAGGTACAGGGTACTGAGTTTGGATGATCAGCCATGATCTCATCGAATGGCGGAGCAGGCTCGAGGGGCCGAATGGCCTACTCCTGCTCCTATGTTTCTATTTATTTAATTATTTGAATTATTAAATTCCCCAGCTGCCGTGGTGGGATTTGAACTCATATCTCCTGGATCATTAGTCCAGGTCTCTGGATTACTGGTCCAGTAACATAACCACTGTGCTACTGTACCCGATTGTGGAGCGAGTGGCTGCATTGTCCGTGCCCTGCTTGGATTGAGTTGAGCGCCGTCCACTGTGTTCGAGGGAGGTTGAAGCCGGGGACCTCTGGCATTGGGTCAGTGATGAGGTGTTTAATCTTTCTCGCACTCTCTTAGGCAGTCCCTCGGAACCGAGGATGACTTGCTTCCACATTAAAAATGAGCTCGCAGGTGACTGATGTTGGATCTTTACGTTGCTTGCATCCCACGATTTTCTTCGGCAGCACCTCCCGAACCCGCGACCTCCACCGCCTAGAAGGACGAGGGCAGCAGGCGCATGGGAACACCACCACCTCCAAGTTCCCCTCCAAGTCACGCACACCTTCCTGACTTGGAAATATATCGGCCGATCCTTCATCGTCGCTGGGTCAAAATCCTGGAACTCCCTCCCTAACAGCGCTGTGGGAGCACCTTCACCACACGGACTGCAGCGGTTTCGAGAAGGCGGCTCACCACCACCTTCTCAAGGGACAACTAGGGATGGGCAATAAATGCTGGGCCTTGCCAGCGACGCCCAGATCCCAGGAACAAGTAAAAAAAAAAGTTCTGTCTATCTGGATAGCGGGTCGATAGCAGCTGCGTGAATATTGGCTGCTGTGCCCCAGAATGGCCGGCGCTATTTTAAGCGCTTTCGTGGTGAGATTTTCTGAGTCTTCGTGAACGGGAAAGGGCGGCATTGCTCATGATTTTTTCTCCATCTGACGGCGAGCGGGTGGCCTAGCGGTGAAGGGCGGGCGGGTCAATGTGGGACAGCACCGGGAGTCACTCAGCTGGAGTGCCCTTGAGCGACCCCTGACACCGTCCGTATTGTGGTGTTTAGCTGCACGCCCACCATCTTTGTGTGGCAGCTCCAGGGCCGTGATATAAATATAAAATCTCCGACAAAATAAAACTCCAGATATAGTGCAATCCTGATACAGATCAATTATAATCCATTATAATCCCATTGAGTTAGGTCGCAGATCATCCATGATCTCATCGAATGGCAGAACAGGCTCGAGGGGCTGAATGGCCTCCTCCTGTTCCTGTGTAACAGGCTCGAGGGGCTGAACGGCCTCCTCCTGTTCCTGTGTAACAGGCTCGAGGGGCTGAATGGCCTCCTCCTGTTCCTGTGTAACAGGCTCGAGGGGCTGAATGAGCCTCCCCATGTTCCTGTGTAACAGGCTCGAGGGGCTGAATGGCCTCCTCCTGTTCCTGTGTAACAGGCTCGAGGGGCTGAATGGCCTCCTCCTGTTCCTGTGTAACAGGCTCGAGGGGCTGAATGGCCTCCTCCTGTTCCTGTGTAACAGGCTCGAGGGGCTGAATGGCCTCCTCCTGTTCCTGTGTAACAGGCTCGAGGGGCTGAATGGCCTCCTCCTGTTCCTGTGTAACAGGCTCAAGGGGGTGAATGGCCTCCTCCTGTTCCAGTGTAACAGGCTCGAGGGGCTGAATGGCTTCCTCCTGTTCCTGTGTAACAGGCTCGAGGGGCTGAATGGCCTCCTCCTGTTCCTGTGTAACAGGCTCGAGGGGCTGAATGGCCTCCTCCTGTTCCAGTGTAACAGGCTCGAGGGGCTGAATGGCTTCCTCCTGTTCCTGTGTAACAGGCTCGAGGGGCTGAATGGCCTCCTCCTGCTCCTGTGTAACAGGCTCGAGGGAGCTGAACGGCCTCCTCCTGTTCGTATGTTCCTATGAGTTGAATTTTGATTCCAGGATCCCAAAATCACTTTGGCAGTCCAGTGGTTGACTCCAAAAGGTTTGGTCAGGAGGTAGCGTGAACAGATTGGATCGCGCTCGACGCACAAGTCATCCGTATAAGCCGGCGCTACACATTACCTTCTCCGATTGCAGATTTCCGACGCCTCGGTAAACACTTAAGTCGGCAAAGACGGTCGAGAGAAAGCAAAGCGCAGTCACCAGCCCAGCGTGTCCCATTGCTGCTCCGGTGTGAGAGAGAAAGAGGGAGGGCGAGCTCCAGACAGACTTCTTGCCGCCGATCAGCAGAAAAAGCTGGCAAGGAAATGGGCAAAAGTATTTTGGCAACCTGTCTTATATCTGTCTGATATTTGTTTGAGGGGTTTCTCAAGAGGATGCGCGCAACGACAGCGAACTTTGCTCCGATAAACAATGGCCTCATTCTATTCATGCCATTGACATGCAGAGAGATTCTGTTTTTAAAAGAGGAGGGCAACTTTGGTCAAGGGCAAAGGGTGGGAGCCCGCTGCTTAAAAAAAAACCCACTTTTGTCAGTCTTCTGCGAAATTTTCAAGGTTATCGGAGATCATTTTATACGACAGGGAGCTACCAGGTAACATTAATCCGGGCCAGAGTGATCCCCTGGGCCGCTTTTTTTTTTGATCAGCTGAAGGCGGTCGGAGAGGAACTGTCCAAATTTTTCCAATCGCTAATTGTCTTGTATTTTTTTAATGAAATCTGGTTTTCCCGCCTCTCCCAGTAGACCACGGGGCTGGCAGGTGGATTGAAGAGTGTCTGTAGCAGGATGTACAAGGTATGGCGGACAGGCTGGATGGGGTGCTTGAGGGGCCTCCTCCTGTTCCTGTGTAACAGGCTCGAGGGGCTGAATGGGCCTCCTGTTCCTGTGGAACAGGCTCGAGGGGCTGAATGGGCCTCCTGTTCCTGTGGAACAGGCTCGAGGGGCTGAACAGCCTCCTCCTGTTCCTGTGTAACAGGCTCGAGGGGCTGAATGGCCTCCTCCTGTTCCTGTGTAACAGGCTCGAGGGGCTGAATGCCCTCCTCCTGTTCCTGTGTGACAGGCTCGAGGGGCTGAACGGCCTCCTCCGATTCCTGTGTAACAGGCTCGAGGGGCTGAACGGCCTCCTCCTGTTCCTGTGTAACAGGCTCGAGGGGCTGAATGGCCTCCTCCTGTTCCTGTGTAACAGGCTCGAGGGACTGAATGGCCTCCTCCTGTTCCTGTGTAACAGGCTCGAGGGGCTGAATGGCCTCCTCCTGTTCCTGTGTAACAGGCTCGAGGGACTGAATGGCCTCCTCCTGTTCCTGTGTAACAGGCTCGAGGGGCTGAATGGGCCTCCTCCTGTTCCTGTGTAACAGGCTCGAGGGCTGAATGGGCCTCCTCCTGTTCCTGTGTAACAGGCTCGAGGGACTGAATGGCCTCCTCCTGTTCCTGTGTAACAAGCTCGAGAGACTGAATGGCCTCCTCCTGTTCCTGTGTAACAGGCTCGAGGGGCTGAATGGGCCTCCTCCTGTTCCTGTGTAACAGGCTCGAGGGGCTGAATGGGCCTCCCCCTGTTCCTGTGTAACAGGCTCGAGGGTCTGAATGGCCTCCTCCTATTCCTGTGTAACAGGCTCGAGGGGCTGAACGGCCTCCTCCTGTTCCTTTGTAACAGGCTCGAGGGGCTGAATGGGCCTCCTCCTGTTCCTGTGTAACAGGCTCGAGGGGCTGAATGGGCCTCCTCCTGTTCCTGTGTAACAGGCTCGAGGGATTGAATGGCCTACTCCTGTTCCTGTGTAACAGGCTCGAGGGGCTGAATGGGCCTCCTCCTGTTCCTGTGTAACAGGCTCGAGGGATTGAATGGCCTACTCCTGTTCCTGTGGAACAGGCTCGAGGGGCTGAACGGCCTCCTCCTGTTCCTGTGTAACAGGCTCGAGGGGCTGAACGGCCTCCTCCTGTTCCTGTGTAACAGGCTCGAGGGGCTGAATGGGCCTCCTCCTGTTCCTGTGTAACAGGCTCGAGGGGCTGAATGGCCTCCTCCTGTTCCTGTGTAACACGCTCAAGGGGCTGAACGGCCTCCTCCTGTTCCTGTGTAACAGGCTCGAGGGGCTGAATGGCCTCCTCCTGTTCCTGTGTAACAGGCTCGAGGGAGTTGAACGGCCTCCTCCTGTTCCTGTGTAACAGGCTCGAGGGGCTGAATGCCCTCCTCCTGTTCCTGTGTGACTGGCTCGAGGGGCTGAACGGCCTCCTCCTGTTCCTGTGTAACAGGCTCGAGGGGCTGAACGGCCTCCTCCTGTTCCTGTGTAACAGGCTCGAGGGGCTGAACGGCCTCCTCCTGTTCCTGTGTAACAGGCTCGAGGGGCTGAACGGCCTCCTCCTGTTCCTGTGTAACAGGCTCGAGTTGCTGAACGGCCTCCTCCTGTTCCTGTGTAACAGGCTCGAGGGGCTGAATGGCCTCCTCCTGTTCCTGTGTAACAGGCTCGAGGGAGCTGAACGGCCTCCTCCTGTTCCTGTGTAACAGGCTCGAGGGGCTGAATGGCCTCCTCCTGTTCCTGTGTAACAGGCTCGAGGGGCTGAACGGCCTCCTCCTGTTCCTGTGTAACAGGCTCGAGGGGCTGAATGCCCTCCTCCTGTTCCTATGTAACAGGCTCGAGGGGCTGAACGGTCTCCTCCTGTTCCTGTGTAACAGGCTCGAGGGGCTGAATGGGCCTCCTCCTGTTCCTGTGTAACAGGCTTGAGGGACTGAATGGCCTCCTCCTGTTCCTGTGTAACAGGCTCGAGGGGCTGAACGGCCTCCTCCTGTTCCTGTGTAACAGGCTCGAGGGGCTGAACGGCATTGAGGGGTAGAGCTCCGGCTCCGCCTGGCCCACAAAGAGAAGGACATTTGTAAAAACCTCTCACCGCCCCCGGCCTCTCACCACCGGGCTGCCGCGACAGTGTGCGGGGTCCCGCGTCGAGAATACGTCGCGGGTCAGTGACATCATCGGGCCACGACTTGCCACCTTCGGGAGCCCACACACCCATCCCCTCCCCCGCCCCGCATGCCTTAGGCCGGAGCCTCGTCCAGTGGCCGAATGGCCCCCCGTTAACAGTGCAGCGGAGGCGGGAACACACCGGTTGCAGGCGGGATCTCGACGCTCGAAGCTTTTAACCTCTCGCTCAACCCTCCCCTTGCCCATCGGTGGTGGGGTTTAAAATCAAGGCCAACTATATCTGCCAGATGGAGACATTCCCTAATTTGCTTGGGTTACTGGCAGGAGGGAGGAGGTTTTCAATAATGAGATACCTTAGGGATGGTCCACACTCAACTCTCCCCTGGCCTGTACTTCCTGGTATCTCCCATTCTTCACTTAGTCCAGAAGATTTCTCCTTTAGCTCCACCTTTGTCCTTCCATCCGTCCTTCCATCACCTCATTCAACATCCCAACCCCTCTCGGCACGTGTCCAATCCAATTTGTTTGCCATTTTCTGATACCATCAATCAATCTTGGACCATTGCCAACGACTCCTCATTGTCTTCTTGCCCATCGACTTTGCTTTCTCCATGTGTCTCCATACGCGCATCTCAAAGCTCCCGAGACACCTCGCCTCCTCTTTCCTCAGTATCCATGTGTCAGCACCTCACTCCACATCAAACTCTTCGCTGATCGATCCGTCAGTTCTCCATTCATTTATTAATTAAACATCTTCTTCCATGACAGCAGTGGCTCACTGGGCAGCACTCTCTCGCCTCTGAGTCAGACGGTTCTGGGTTTGAGTCCCACTCCAGAGACTTGAGCACAAAATCCAGGCTGACACTCCTAGTGTGGTGCTGAGGGAGCGCCGCACTATCGGAGGGGCAGTACTGAGGGAGCGCCGCACTGTCGGAGGGGCAGTACTGAGGGAGCGCCGCACTGTCGGAGGGGCAGTACTGAGGGAGCGCTGCACTGTCGGAGGGGCAGTACTGACGGAGCGCTGCACTGTCGGAGGGGCAGTACTGAGGGAGCGCCGCACTGTCGGAGGGGCAGTACTGACGGAGCGCTGCACTGTCGGAGGGGCAGTACTGACGGAGTGCTGCACTGTCAGAGGGACAGTACTGAGGGAGGGTGAACTGTCGGAGGGGCAGTACTGAGGGAGCGCCGCACTGTCGGAGGGGCAGTACTGAGGGAGCGCCGCACTGTCGGAGGGGCAGTAAGGGAGCGCCGCACTGTCGGAGGGGCAGTACTGAGGGAGTGCCGCACTGTGGGAGGGGCAGTACTGAGGGAATGCCGCACTGTGGGAGGGGCAGTACTGAGGGAGTGCCGCACTGTCGGAGGGGCAGTACTGAGGGAGTGCCGCACTGTCGGAGGGGCAGTACTGAGGGAATGCCGCACTGTGGGAGGGGCAGTACTGAGGGAGTGCCGCACTGTCGGAGGGGCAGTACTGAGGGAGTGCCGCACTGTCGGAGGGGCAGTACTGAGGGAGCGCCGCACTGTCGGAGGGGCAGTACTGAGGGAGCACTGCAATGTCGGAAGGGCAGTACTGAGGGAGCGCCGCACTGTCGGAGGGGCAGTACTGAGGGAGCGCCGCACTATCGGAGGGGCAGTACTGAGGGAGGGTGAACTGTCGGAGGGGCAGTACTGAGGGAGCGCCGCACTATCGGAGGGGCAGTACTGAGGGAGTGCTGCACTGTCGGAGGGGCAGTACTGAGGGAGTGCTGCACTGTTCGAGGGGCAGTACTGAGGGAGGGTGAACTGTCGGAGGGGTAGTACTGAGGGAGTGCTGCACTGTTGGAGCGGCAGTACTGAGGGATTGCTTCTCTGAGGGAGGGGCAGTACTGAGGGAGTGCCGCACTGTCGGAGGGGCGGTACTGAGGGAGCGCCACACAGTCGGAGGGGCAGTACTGAGGGAGCGCCGTACTGTTGGAGGGGCAGTACTCAGGGAGCGCCGCACTGTCGGAGGGTCAGTACTGAGGGAGCGCTGCACTGTTGGAGGGGCAGTACTGTGGGAGAGCTGCACTGTCAGAGTGGCTGTACTGAGGGAGCACCGCACTGTCGGAGGGGCAGTACTGAGGGAGGGCTGCACTGTCGGAGGGGCAGTACTGAGGGAGGGTGAACTGTCGGAGGGGCAGTACTGAGGGAGCGCCGTACTGTCGGAGGGGCAGTACTGAGGGAGTGCTGCACTGTCGGAGGGGCAGTACTGAGGGAGCGCCGCACTGTTGGAGGGGCAGTACTGAGGGAGCGCCGCACTGTCGGAGCGTCAGTATTGAGGGAGCGCTGGACTGTCGGAGGGGCAGTACTGAGGGAGAGCTGCACTGTCGGAGGGGCAGTACTGAGGGAGCGCAGCACTGTCGGAGGGGCAGTACTGAGGGAGTGCTGCACTGTCAGAGGGACTGTACTGAGGGTGGGTGAACTGTTGGAGGGGTAGTACTGAGGGAGCGCTGCACTGTCGGAGGGGCAGTACTGAGGGAGCGCCGCACTGTTGGAGAGGCAGTACTGAGGGAGCGCCGCACTGTCGGAGGGTCAGTACTGAGGGAGAGCTGCACTGTCGGAGGGGCAGTACTGAGGGAGCGCAGCACTGTCGGAGGGGCAGTACTGAGGGAGTGCTGCACTGTCAGAGGGGCAGTACTGAGGGAGTGCTGCACTGTCGGAAGGGCAGTACTGAGGGAGCGCTGCACTGTCGGAGGGGCAGTACTGAGGGGGCGCTGCACTGTCCGAAGGGCAGTACTGATGGAGCGCCGCACTGTCGGAGGGGCAGTATTGAGGGAGCGCCGCACTGTTGGAGGGGCAGTACTGAGGGAGTGCTGCACTGTCGGAGGGGCAGTACTGAGGGAGTGCTGCAGTGTTGGAGGGGCAGTACTGAGGGAGGGTGTGCTGTCGGAGGGACAGTACTGAGGGAGCGCCGCACTGTCGGAGCGTCAGTACTGAGGGAGCGCAGCACTGTCGGAGGGGCAGTACTGAGGGAGTGCTGCACTGTCAGAGGGACAGTACTGAGGGAGGGTGAACTGTCGGAGGGGTAGTACTGGGGGAGCCCTGCACTGTCGGAGGGGCAGTTATGAGGGAGCGCCGCACTGTTGGTGGGGCAGTAGTGAGGGAGCGCCGCACTGTCGGAGGGGCAGTACTGAGGGAGGGTGAACTGTCGGAGGGGCAGTACTGAGGGAGCGCTGCACTGTCGGAGGGGCAGTACTGAGGGAGCGCCGCACTGTCGGAGGGGCAGTACTGAGGGAGTGCCGCACTGTTGGAAGGGCAGTACTGAGGGAGCGCCGCACTGTCGGAAGGGCAGTACTGAGGGAGCGCCGCACTGTCGGAGGGGCAGTACTGAGGGAGCACTGCACTGTCGGAAGGGCAGTACTGAGGGAGTGCCGCACTGTCGGAGGGGCAGTACTGAGGGAGCGCCGCACTGTCGGAGGGGCAGTACTGAGGGAGCACTGCACTGTCGGAAGGGCAGTACTGAGGGAGCGCCGCACTGTCGGAGCGGCAGTACTGAGGGATGGTGAACTGTCGGAGGGGCAGTACTGAGGGAGCGCCGCACTATCGGAGGGGCAGTACTGAGGGAGTGCTGCACTGTCGGAGGGGCAGTACTGAGGGAGTGCTGCACTGTTGGAGGGGCAGTACTGAGGGAGGGTGAACTGTCGGAGGGGTAGTACTGAGGGAGTGCTGCACTGTTGGAGGGGCAGTACTGAGGGATTGCTTTACTGAGGGATGGTCAGTACTGAGGGAGTGCCCCACTGTCGGAGGGGCGATACTGAGGGAGCGCCACACTGTCGGAGGGGCAGTACTGAGGGAGCGCCGTACTGTTGGAGGGGCAGTACTGAGGGAGCGCCACACTGTCGGAGGGTCAGTACTGAGGGAGCGCTGCACTGTTGGAGGGGCAGTACTGTGGGAGAGCTACACTGTCGGAGAGGCTGTACTGAGGGAGCACCGCACTGTCGGAGGGGCAGTACTGAGGGAGTGCTGCACTGTCGGAGGGGCGGTATTGAGGGAGCGCCACACTGCTGGAGGGGCAGTACTGAGGGAGCGCCGCACTGTCGGAGCGTCAGTATTGAGGGAGCGCTGGACTGTCGGAGGGGCAGTACTGAGGGAGAGCTGCACTGTCGGAGGGGCAGTACTGAGGGAGCGCAGCACTGTCGGAGGGGCGGTACTGAGGGAGTGCTGCACTGTCAGATGGACTGTACTGAGGGTGGGTGAACTGTTGGAGGGGTAGTACTGAGGGAGCGCTGCACTGTCGGAGGGGCAGGACTGAGGGAGCGCCGCACTGTTGGAGGGGCAGTACTGAGGGAGCGCCGCACTGTCGGAGGTTCAGTACTGAGGGAGAGCTGCACTGTCGGAGTGGCAGTACTGAGGGAGCGCTGCACTGTCGGAGGGGCAGTATTGAGGGAGTGCTGCACTGTCAGAGGGACAGTACTGAGGGAGGGCGGCACTGTCGGAAGGGCAGTACTGAGGGAGCGCTGCACTGTCAGAGGGACAGTACTGAGGGAGCGCTGCACTGTCGGAGGGGCAGTACTGAGGGAGCGCTGCACTGTCGGAAGGGCAGTACTGATGGAGCGCCGCACTGTTGGAGGGGCAGTACTGAGGGAGTGCTGCACTGTCGGAGGGGCAGTACTGAGGGAGTGCTGCAGTGTTGGAGGGGCAGTACTGAGGGAGGGTGAGCTGTCGGAGGGACAGTACTGAGGGAGCGCTGCACTGTCGGAGGGGCAGTACTGAGGGAGTGCTGCAGTGTTGGAGGGGCAGTACTGAGGGAGCGCCGCACTGTCGGAGCGTCAGTAATGAGGGAGCGCTGCACTGTCGGAGGGGCAGTACTGAGGGAGCGCCGCACTGTCGGAGGGGCAGTACTGAGGGAGTGCTGCACTGTCAGAGGGACAGTACTGAGGGAGGGTGAACTGTCGGAGGGGTAGTACTGGGAGAGCGCTGCACTATCGGAGGGGCAGTTATGAGGGAGCGCCGCACTGTTGGTGGGGCAGTACTGAGGGAGCGCCGCACTGTCGGAGGGGCAGTACTGAGGGAGGGTGAACTGTCGGAGGGGCAGTACTGAGGGAGCGCCGCACTGTTGGAGGGGCAGTACAGAGGGAGCGCAGCACTGTCGAAGGGGCAGTACTGAGGGAGTGCTGCACTGTCGGAGGGGCAGTACTGAGGGAGGGTGAACTGTTGGAGGGGTAGTACTGAGGGAGCGCTGCACTGTCGGAGGGGCAGTACTGAGGGAGCGCCGCATTGTCGGAGGGACAGTACTGAGGGAGCGCAGCACTGTCGGAGGGGAAGTACTGAGGGAGTGCTGCACTGTCAGAGAGACAGTACTGAGCGAGTGTGAACTGTCGGAGTGGTAGTACTGAGGGAGTGCTGCACTGTCAGAGGGACAGTACTGAGGGAGCGCTGCACTGTCGGAGGGGCAGTACTGAGGGAGCGCAGCACTGTCGGAGGGGCAGCACTGAGGGAGCGCCGCACTGTCGGAGGGGCAGTACTGAGGGAGTGCCGCACTGTGGGAAGGCAGTACTGAGGGAGCGCCGCACTGTGGGAGGGGCAGTACTGAGGGAGCGCCGCACTGTCGGAGGGTCAGCACTGAGGGAGCGCCGCACTGTTGGAAGGGCAGAACTGAGGGAGCGCCGCACTGTTGGAAGGGCAGTACTGAGGGAGCGCCGCACTGTCGGAGGGGCAGTACTGAGGGAGCGCCGCACTGTCGGAGGGGCAGTACTGAGGGAGCGCCGCACTGTCGGAGGGGCAGTACTGAGGGAGCACTGCACTGTCGGAAGGGCAGTACTGAGGGAGCGCCGCACTGTCGGAGGGGCAGTACTGAGGGAGGGTGAACTGTCAGAGGGGCAGTACTGAGGGAGCGCCGCACTATCGGAGGGGCAGTACTGAGGGAGTGCTGCACTGACAGAGGGGCAGTACTGAGGGAGTGCTGCACTGTTGGAGGGGCAGTACTGAGGGAGGGTGAACTGTCGGAGGGGTAGTACTGAGGGAGTGTTGCACTGTTGTAGGGGCAGTACTGAGGGACTGCTTCACTGAGGGAGGGGCAGTACTGAGGGAGTGCCGCACTGTCGGAGGGGACGGTACTGAGTGAGCGCCACACTGTCGGAGGGGCAGTACTGAGGGAGCACCGTACTGTTGGAGGGGCAGTACTGAGGGAGCGCCGCACTGTCGGAGGGTCAGTACTGAGGGAGCGCTGCACTGTTGGAGGGGCAGTACTGTGGGAGAGCTACACTGTCGGAGGGGCTGTACTGAGGGAGCACCGCACTGTCGGAGGGGTAGTACTGAGGGAGTGCTGCACTGTCGGAGGGGCAGTACTGAGGGAGGGTGAACTGTCGGAGGGGCAGTACTGAGGGAGCGCCGTACTGTCGGAGGGGCAGTACTGAGGGAGTGCTGCACTGTCGGAGGGGCGGTACTGAGGGAGCGCCGCACTGCTGGAGGGGCAGTACTGAGGGAGCGCCGCACTGTCGGAGCGTCAGTATTGAGGGAGCGCTGGACTGTCGGAGGGGCAGGACTGAGGGAGAGCTGCACTGTCGGAGGGGCAGTACTGAGGGAGCGCAGCACTGTCGGAGGGGCAGTACTGAGGGAGTGCTGCACTGTCAGATGGACTGTACTGAGGGTGGGTGAACTGTTGAAGGGGTAGTACTGAGGGAGCGCTGCACTGTCAGAGGGGCAGTACTGAGGGAGCGCCGCACTGTTGGAGGGGCAGTACTGAGGGAGCGCCGCACTGTCGGAGGGTCAGTACTGAGGGAGAGCTGCACTGTCGGAGTGGCAGTACTGAGGGAGCGCAGCACTGTTGGAGGGGCAGTACTGAGCGAGTGCTGCACTTTCAGAGGGACAGTACTGAGGGAGGGCTGCACTGTCGGAAGGGCAGTACTGAGGGAGCGCTGCACTGTCAGAGGGACAGTTCTGAGGGAGCGCTGCACTGTCGGAGGGGCAGTACTGAGGGAGCGCTGCACTGTCGGAAGGGCAGTACTGATGGAGCGCCGCACTGTTGGAGGGGCAGTACTGAGGGCGTGCTGCACTGTCGGAGGGGCAGTACTGAGGGAGTGCTGCATTGTTGGAGGGGCAGTACTGAGGGAGGGTGAGCTGTCGCAGGGACAGTACTGAGGGAGCGCTGCACTGTCGGAGGGGCAGTACTGAGGGAGTGCTGCAGTGTTGGAGGGGCAGTACTGAGGGAGCGCCGCACTGTCGGAGCGTCAGTAATGAGGGAGCGGTGCACTGTCGGAGGGGCAGTACTGAGGGAGCGCCGCACTGTCGGAGGGGCAGTACTGAGGGAGTGCTGCACTGTCAGAGGGACAGTACTGAGGGAGGGTGAACTGTCGGAGGGGTAGTACTGGGGGAGCGCTGCACTATCGGAGGGGCAGTTATGAGGGAGCGCCGCACTGTTGGTGGGGCAGTACTGAGAGAGCGCCGCATTGTCGGAGGGGCAGTACTGAGGGAGGGTGAACTGTCGGAGGGGCAGTACTGAGGGAGCGCCGCACTGTTGGTGGGGCAGTACTGACGGAGCGCCGCACTGTCGGAGGGGCAGTACTGAGGGAGGGTGAACTGTCGGAGGGGCAGTACTGAGGGAGCGCCGCACTGTTGGAGGGGCAGTACTGAGGGAGCGCAGCACTGTCGGAGGGGCAGTACTGAGGGAGTGCTACACTGTCGGAGGGGCAGTACTGAGGGAGGGTGAACTGTCGGAGGGGTAGTACTGAGGGAGCGCTGCACTGTCGGAGGGGCAGTACTGAGGGAGCTCCGCACTGTCGGAGGGTCAGTACTGAGGGAGTGCTGCACTGTCGGAGGGGCCGTCTTTCAGATGAGACGTTAAACTGAGGCCCTGTCTGCCCCCTCAGGTGGACATAAAAGATCCCATGGCACTATTTCGAAGAAGAGTGGCGGAGTTCTCCCCAGTCTCCTGGGGTCAATATTTATCCCTAAAAAACAGTTGATCTGGTCATTATCACATTGCTGTTTGTGGGATCTTGTTGTGCGCCGATTAGTTGCCGTGTTTCGTACATTACAACAGTGACTACACTTCAAAAAGTACTTCATTGGCTGTGAAGGGTTTGGGACATCCTGAGGTGGTGAAAGGCGCTGTAGAAACCCAAGTCCTTTTCTTTTTATTCTTCCTGAGTGGCGGAGCTTCGAAGGAGACCGAAGAATATCCCACAGCGTCTGAGGGCTCGATTCCAACGCAGGTGCAGGTTCTATGTCGCGATTGGGGCGAGCGATGAGGAGGGGTTTGGTACCCCCACATCCAGACACTAATCGTAGCAGCCAGTTCGCCTCCCAGTCTTGAGGTTAATTCACCCAACGCAACCCAGGATTCGAAGCTTCTGGCGTTCGCCCCCCCCACACCCCCCTCGGTTCAGTGCCACAATGCCGCGACCCTCTGATGTGCTGGTGTTGTTTTTTATTGTCTCCAACTCTCGCCTCCCACCAAAGTTGGCGAGCTGGCATTTCGGTTTGCTTTCGAACGCCACCTGGGCCGAGAGCGGAGGCGCGGGGAAGAGATAGAGTAAGTAAGCGCTCCTGTTAATAAATGATTTTTATTACTGTTTCGATAAGAGCCCAGATAAAATTCTCAGCTCAAGTGTTTCCCCTGAGGCCTACTCATGGAGGGGGTGGTGATGGGGCCCTGGCTGAGGGCTTGTGATACAGGGAAGCTCGTTGTCACTGGCTGAGGCCTCTGCACTAGGCCCAAATAGGCCTCAGGCTCATCAGACGGCTGAGAAAGGTCTTCAGCTTTGCAAAAGAAGAAAAACGTGCATATCTACAGCGCCTTTCATGACCACTGGATGTCCCAAAGTTCTTTGGAAGTACTTTGTGAAGTGTGGTCACTGTTGTAATGTGGGAAACGCGGCAGCCAATTTGCAATCAGCAAGCTCCCACAAACAACAACATGATAATGACCAGATAATCTGTTTTTGTGATGTTAATTGAGGGTTAAATATTTGCCCAGGACACCGGGAAGAACTCCCCTGCTCTTCTTCGAAATAGTGCCATGGGATCTTTCACGTCCACCTGAAAGAGCAGACGGGGCCTCAGTTTAATGTTAATGTTTCATCAGAAAGACGGCATCTCCGACAGTGCAGCACTCCCTCAGTAACTGACCCTCCGACAGTGCAGCGCTCCCTCAGTACCGCCCCTTCGGCAGTGCGGCGCTCCCTCAGTACTGCCTCTCCGACAGTGCGGCGCTCCCTCAGTACTGCCCCTCCGACAGTGCAGCGCTCCCTCAGTACCGCCCCTCCGACAGTGCAGCACTCCCTCAGTACCGCCCCTCTGACAGTGCGGCGCTCCCTCAGTACTGCCCCTCCGACAGTGCAGCACTCCCTCAGTACTGCCCCTCTGACAGTGCTGCGCTCCCTCAGTACTGCCCCTCTGACAGTGCGGCGCTCCCTCAGTACTGCCCCTCCAACAATGCGGCGCTCCCTCAGTACTGCCCCTCCAACAGTGCGGCGCTCCCTCAGTACTGCCCCTCCGACAGTGCGGCGCTCCCTCAGTACTGCCCCTCCGACAGTGCGGCGCTCCCTCAGTACCGCCCCTCCGACAGTGCGGCGCTCCCTCAGTACTGCCCCTCCGACAGTGCGGCGCTCCCTCAGTACTGCCACTCCGACAGTGCGGCGCTCCCTCAGTACTGCCCCTCCGACAGTGCGGCGCTCCCTCAGTAACTGACCCTCCGACAGTGCGGCGCTCCCTCAGTACTGCACAGGGTGTGTCGGCCTGGATTTTTGTGCTGAAGTCTCTGGAGTGGACGGACCCACGACCTTCTGGCTCAGAGGCGAGAGTACACGCTGCCCACAGAGCCAGGGCTGACACACAAGGAGACGCCCCAGAAAGAGTTAATGCCTCGCAGGCCCAGACCAGTCGGGTTGCAGGAGGCCATGTGGACACTGAGTAAATGTTGCAACACCCTTCTCAGTCAACCAGCAGTTAAAAATTAAACAGGTTAGCGCTCGGCTTTTGCCTTCGCAAGTTAGAAAGAAAAATCCAGGTTCGAGAGTTTCGCAACCTCCAGTGTTTGTCTAAACATGCCAACTCGATTGACATCAAAGCAGGCTAAAACAAAGACCGCTGCTGTGGCCTTAACCCCCGTGGCCCCGGCCCCCACTGCCTGAGTCACGTGGGCAGATGTGGGCAGTGTGCTCGGCTGGGCTGAGGATTGGCTTCAAGTTCCTGGGAATAATCCCCCCCGGCCCCCCTCCGCCCTCCCCTCAACCCTTTCTGGCTCATCACTTTTTGCAGCCATAAATGACGTTATTTTTGGAATCCGAATGACTGACTTGGCAGGCCATCGACTCCCCCCACCTCCCGCCTGCCCGCTTATTTCAGTCAATAAGGCGGTGATCACCTAGCAGTCAGCATCAACATTTCCAACCCTCCCTGACATGAATCTTGTCATTCATGGGAAATGACTTATGACATAATACTGGGCGACCTGCTGGTGGCGCTGTCCAGGGAGAGTATAAATACTCGGGCATGGGCCCAGCTTGCTCAGGACATTCTTTAACAGGAACCAGTGAAGGACAACTGGATCTCCATGTTGTAAAACAGTTGATTAAAGCTTTGTTCAATGCTTAGACCAAGTGCCTAGTAGTTTTCTTACATCACTCCCCACCACCCCACTGCCCCCCATCGCACGTTTAGAAAGAATTTGCATTTCTCCAGCGCCTTTCACCACCTCAGGCCGTCCCAGATCAGCTCCACAGCCAATGAAGCAAGTTTTCCAAAGTGTGGTCACTGTTGTAATGTAGGAAACGCGGCAGCCAATTGCGCACAGCATCACAGGGGCGTAAATGGGATAAAATCTGATGCCGAGCCACATGAGGAGATATTAGGCCAGGTGACCAAAAGCTTGGTCAAAGAGGGAGGTTTTAAGGAGCGTCTTAAAGGAGGAGAGAGAGACGGAGAGATTTAGGGAGGGAATTCCAGAGCTTAGGGGCCCAGGCAGCTGAAGGCACGGCCGCTAATGCTGGAGCGATGGAAATCGGGGGGATGCTCAAGAGGTCAGAATTGGAGGAGCGCAGAGATCTCGGAGGGGTTGCAGGGATGGAGGAGGTTACAGAGATAGGGAGGGGGGCGAGGGCCATGGAGGGATTTCAGGAGGAGGATGAGAATTTTTAAATCGATGCGTTGCTGGACCAGGTGGAGCTATCTCCCCACCCTTGCTCCTGAGGCTAACACTATGGAAAGACACCACAGGCTTCCGCATTCTTTCAACGTTGGGCTATTTGATGACAGGTCTTTATCTGAGTTGCCCGGTTAAAGCACAATTACACAAGGTCGCAAAATAGAAGGCAAGATAGAGCGGAGGAAATGGTTGGGTTTTACACACTCTCTCGCTTCTGAGTCAGGAGGTCATGGGTACAAGTCCCACTCCAGGGATTTGAGCACAAAAATCTAGGCTGACACCCCAAGTGCATTACTGAGGGAGTGCCGCACTGTCGGAGAATCAGTACTGAGGGAGCGCCGCACTGTCGGAGGGCCAGTACTGAGGGAGCGCCGCACGGTTGGAGGGGCAGTACTGAGGGAGCGCCGCACTGTCGGAGGGCCAGTACTGAGGGAGCACCGCACTGTCGGAGGGGCAGTACTGAGGGAGTGCTGCACTGTCGGAGGGGCAGTACTGAGGGAGTGCTGCACTGTCGGAGGGGCAGTACTGAGGGAGTGCTGCACTGTAAGAGGGGCAGTACTGAGGGAGCGCCGCACTGTCGGTGGGGCAGTACTGAGGGGGCGCCGCACTGTCGGAGGGGCAGTACTGAGGGAGCGCCGCACTGTCGGAAGGGCAGTACTGAGGGAGCGCCGCACTGTCGGAGGGGCAGTACTGGGGGAGCGCCGCACTGTCGGAAGGGCAGTACTGAGGGAGCGCCGCACTGTCGGAGGGGCAGTACTGAGGTAACGCTGCACTGTCGGAGGGGCAGTACTGAGGGAGCGTCACACTGTCGGAAGGGCAGTACTGAGGGAGCACCGCACTGTCGGAAGGGCAGTACTGAGGGAGCGCTGCACTGTATGAGGGGCAGTACTGAGGGAGCGCCGCACTGTCGGAGGGGCAATACTGAGGGAGCGCCGCACTGTCGGAGGGGCAGTACTGAGGGAGCGCCGCACTGTCGGAGGGGCAGTACTGAGGGAGCGCCGCACTGTCGGAGGATCAGTACTGAGGGAGTGCTGCACTGTCGGAGGGGCAGTACTGAGGGAGTGCCGCACTGTCGGAGGGTCAGTACTGAGGGAGCGCCGCACTGTCGGAGGGGCAGTACTAAGGGAGTGTCACACTGTCGGAGGGGCAGTACTGAGGGAGCGCCGCACTGTCGGAAGGGCAGTACTGAGGGAGCGCCGCACTGTCGGAAGGGCAGTACTGAGGGAGCGCCACACTGTCGGAGGTGCTGTCTTTCGGATGAGACGTTAAACCGAGGCCCCGTCTGCCCTCTCGGGTGGATGTAAAGGATCCCACGGCCACTATTGGAAGAAGAGCAGGGGGAGTTCTCCCCGGTGTGCTGGGGCCAATATTTATCCCTCAACCAACATCACTGAAACAGATGATCTGGTCAATTATCAGATTACTCTTTGTGGGAGCTTGCTGTGCGCAAATTGGCTGCCGCGTTTCCTACATTACAACAGTGACGACACTTGAAAAAGTCCTTCATTGGCTGCGAAGCGCTTTGGGACGTCCTGAGGTGGTGTTGGAGAGACGCAAGATCTTTCTTTGGGGTGAAGGGAACTGCAGATCTTCAGACTCAAGGCAGCACAGAGGACACGAAGGCGATGTGATGCTTGTGGAGATTATACTTTATTTCCCGATGTTTATTTATAATAACACACATATATATATATATAAGCAATCCGCCAGTTTTATCTATGCACAGGTTTGACACAGACACACGCCTCAGCAGAATATTGACCAAAAGCTGCAGCTAACAGTTGCCGAGGAATGAGAGAGAGAGAGCATCTATAAATACCAAATACATTCATTAGCAAATAGTGGGGACGTCTGAGGCTTAAGTGGCTAAGTGCAAGTTACTTTGACTTTGTAAAACAAATTTAAAAAACAAAGAAACAAGTGGAATTCATTCTACGTCAATCTATCTGTGGACACACACATGTGGAAGTCTGGAGGCCTGTTGGCTTTTACAGGGTCCCAAGAATCGCGAATTCTCTCAACACATCTCTCCAGTTGGATTCGAACGCAGGCTGGTCCAGTCCAAAGAGCAGCCTTGTGGCAAACGCTGGTAAAGAATCTTCTCCGACTCGCAAGGACAGAAGCGCATCGGGCAGTTCAGAAGATAGCGGCAGCTGACTCGAGCCCTTCACACTTTGCCCCACTGATGGCTCAAACAGCGAGCTGACTGACAGGCACCCGGGAGTGAGTTACAGGCTGGAATCTAACCAACAACGTGCATGTATACAGCACCTTTAACGTAGTAAAACGTCCCAAGGCGCTTCACAGGAGCGATTATCAAACAAAATTTGACACCGAGCCACATAAGGAGATATGGTGACCAAAAGCTTGGTCAAAGAGGTCGGTTTTAAGGAGCATCTTAAAGGGGGAGAGAGAGAGGCGGAGAGGTTTAGGGAGGGAATTCCAGAGCTCGGGGCCCAGGCAGCTGAAGGCACGGCCGCCAATGTTGGAGCGATGGAAATCAGGGGATGCTCAAGAGGTCAGAATTGGAGGAGCGCAGAGGTCTCGGAGGGTTGTGAGGAGGTTACAGAGATAGGGAGGGGGGCGAGGCCATGGAGGGATTTGAAAACAAGGATGTGAATTTTTTTAATCGAGCCGTTGCTGGACCGGGAGCCAATGTAGGTCAGCGAGCACAGGGGGTGATGGGTGAACGGGGGGCTCGGTGCGAGTTGGGACACGGGGCAGCGGGAGTTTTGGATCACCTCAAGTTTACGGAGGGTTGCAAGGTGGGAATCTAATCGATAGGTTCGGGGGGGTTTATATATAGAATAAAAGATACCCGGGAGTGAGTTACAGGCTGGAATCTAATCGATAGGTTCGGGGGGGTTTATATATAGAATAAAAGATACCCGGGAGTGAGTTACAGGCTGGAATCTAATCGAGGGTTTCGGGGGGTTTATATATAGAATAACAGATACCCGGGAGTGAGTTACAGGCTGGAATCTAATCGAGGGGTTCGGGGGGGTTTATATATAGAATAAAAGATACCCGGGAGTGAGTTACAGGCTGGAATCTAATCGAGGGTTTCGGGGGGTTTATATATAGAATAACAGATACCCGGGAGTGAGTTACAGGCTGGAATCTAATCGAGGGGTTCGGGGGGTTTATGTATAGAATAACAGATACCCGGGAGTGAGTTACAGGCTGGAATCTAATCGAGGGGTTCGGGGGGTTTATGTATAGAATAACAGATACCCGGGAGTGAGTTACAGGCTGGAATCTAATCGAGGGGTTCGGGGGTGTTTATATATAGAATAACAGATACCCGGGAGTGAGTTACAGGCTAGAATCTAATCGAGGGGTTCGGGGGGGTTTATATATAGAATAACGGATACCCGGGAGTGAGTTACAGGCTGGAATCTAATCGAGGGTTCCCCGGGGGTTTATATATAGAATAACAGATACCCGGGAGTGAGTTACAGGCTAGAATCTAATCGAGGGGTTCGGGGGGGTTTATATATAGAATAACAGATACCCGGGAGTGAGTTACAGGGTAGAATCTAATCGAGGGGTTCGGGGGGGTTTATATATAGAATAACAGATACCCGGGAGTGAGTTACAGGCTGGAATCTAATCGAGGGGTTCGGGGGGGTTTATATATAGAATAACAGATACCCGGGAGTGAGTTACAGGCTGGAATCTAATCGAGGGCTTCGGGGGGTTTATATATAGAATAACAGATACCCGGGAGTGAGTTACAGGCTGGAATCTAATCGAGGGGTTCGGGGGGTTTATATATAGAATAACAGATACCCGGGAGTGAGTTACAGGCTAGAATCTAATCGAGGGGTTCGGGGGGGTTTATATATAGAATAACAGATACCCGGGAGTGAGTTACAGGGTAGAATCTAATCGAGGGGTTCGGGGGGGTTTATATATAGAATAACAGATACCCGGGAGTGAGTTACAGGCTGGAATCTAATCGAGGGGTTCGGGGGGGGTTTATATATAGAATAACAGATACCCGGGAGTGAGTTACAGGCTGGAATCTAATCGAGGGCTTCGGGGGGTTTATATATAGAATAACAGATACCCGGGAGTGAGTTACAGGCTGGAATCTAATCGAGGGGTTCGGGGGGGTTTATATATAGAATAAAAGATACCCGGGAGTGAGTTACAGGCTGGAATCTAATCGAGGGGTTCGGGGGGGTTTATATATAGAATAACAGATACCCGGGAGTGAGTTACAGGCTGGAATCTAATCGAGGGGTTCGGGGGGGTTTATATATAGAATAACAGATACCCGGGAGTGAGTTACAGGCTGGAATCTAATTGAGGAGTTTGGGGGGGTTTATATACAGAATAAAAGATACCCGGGAGTGAGTTACAGCCTGGAATCTAATCGAGGGGTTCGGGGGGTTTATATATAGAATAAAAGATACCCGGGAGTGAGTTACAGGCTGGATTCTAATCGAGGGGTTCGGGGGGTTTATATATAGAATAACAGATACCCGGGAGTGAGTTACAGGCTGGAATCTAATCGAGGGGTTCGGGGGGTTTATATATAGAATAACAGATACCCGGGAGTGAGTTACAGGCTGGAATCTAATCGAGGGGTTCGGGGGGGTTTATATATAGAATAACAGATACCCGGGAGTGAGTTACAGGCTGGAATCTAATCGAGGGGTTCGGGGGGTTTATATATAGAATAACAGATACCCAGAGTGAGTTACAGGCTGGAATCTAATCAAGAAGTTCGGGGGGTTTAATGTATAGAATAACAGATACCAGGGTCTGAGTTACAGGCTGGAATCTAATCGAGGGGTTCGGGGGGGTTTATATATAGAATAACAGATACCCGGGAGTGAGTTACAGGCTGGAATCTAATCGAGGGGTTCGGGGGGATTATATATAGAATAACAGATACCCGGGTCTGAGTTACAGGCTGGAATCTAATCGAGGGGATCGGGGGGTTTATATATAGAATAACAGATACCCGGGAGTGAGTTACAGGCTGGAATCTAATCGAGGGGTTCGGGGGGGTTTATATATAGAATAACAGATACCCAGAGTGAGTTACAGGCTGGAATCTAATCAAGAGGTTCGGGGGGTTTAATGTATAGAATAACAGATACCCGGGTCTGAGTTACAGGCTGGAATCTAATCGATAGGTTCGGGGGGTTTATATATAGAATAACAGATACCCGGGAGTGAATTACAGGCTGGAATCTAATCGAGGGGATCGGGGGGTTTATATATAGAATAACAGATACCCGGGAGTGAATTACAGGCTGGAATCTAATCGATAGGTTCGGGGGGTTTATATATAGAATAACAGATACCCGGGAGTGAGTTACAGGCTGGAATCTAATTGAGGGGTTCAGGGGGGTTTATATACAGAATAACAGATACCTGGGAGTGAGTTACAGGCTGGAATCTAATTGAGTGGTTTGGGGGGTTTATATATAGAATAACAGATACCTGGGAGTGAGTTACAGGCTGGAATCTAATCGAGGGGTTCGGGGGTGTTTATATATCGAAAAACAGATACCCGGGAGTGAGTTACAGGCTGGAATCTAATCGAGGAGTTTGGGGGGGTTTATATATAGAATAACGGATACCCAGGAGTGAGTTAAAGGCTGTATTATAATCGAGGGTTTCGGGGTGTTTATATATAGAAGAACAGATACCTGGAAGCGTGCTACAGGCTGGAATCTAATCGATAGGTTCAGGAGGTTTATATATAGAATAATAGATACCCAGGAGTGAGTTACAGACTGGAATCTATTCGAGAGGTTCGGGGGGTTTATATATAGAATAACGGATACCTGGGAGTGAGTTACAGGCTGGAATCTAATTGAGGGGATCAGGGGGGTTAGCACGGGTTAGATACAGTGTAAAGCTCCCCCTACACTGTCCCATCAAACACTCCCAGGGCAGGTACAGCATGGGTTAGATACAGAGTAAAGCTCCCTCTACACTGTCCCATCAAACACTCCCAGGGCAGGTATAGAACGGGTGAGATACAGAGTAAAGCTCCCTCTACACTGTCCCATCAAACACGCCCAGGGCAGGTATAGAACGGGTTAGATACAGAGTAAAGCTCCCTCTACACTGTCCCATCAAACACTCCCAGGGCAGGTACAGCACGGGTTAGATACAGAGTAAGGCTCCCTCTACACTGTCCCATCAAACACTACCAGGGCAGGTACAGCACGGGTTAGATACAGAGTAAAGCTCCCTCTACACTGTCCCATCAAACACTCCCAGGACAGGTACAGCACGGGTTAGATACAGAGTAAAGCTCCCTCTACACTATCCCATCAAACACTCCCAGGGCAGGTACAGCACGGGTTAGATACAGAGTAAAGCTCCTTCTACACTGTCCCATCAAACACTCCCAGGGCAGGTACAGCACGGGTTAGATACAGAGTAAAGCTCCCTCTACACTGTCCCATCAAACACTCCCAGGGCAGGTACAGCACGGGTTAGATACAGAGTAAAGCTCCCTCTACACTGTCCCATCAAACACTCCCAGGGCAGGTACAGCATGGGTTAGATACAGAGTAAAGCTCCCTCTACACTGTCCCATCAAATACTCCCAGGGCAGGTACAGCAGTGGTTAGATACAGAGTAAAGCTCCCTCTACACTGTCCCCATCAAACACACCCAGGGCAGGTACAGCACGGGTTAGATACAGAGTAAAGCTCCTTCTACACTGTCCCATCAAACACTCCCAGGACAGGTACAGCACGGGTTAGATACAGAGTAAAGCTCCCTCTACACTATCCCATCAAACACTCCCAGGGCAGGTACAGCACGGGTTAGATACAGAGTAAAGCTCCCTCTACACTGTCCCATGAAACACTCCCAGGGCAAGTACAGCACGGGTTAGATACAGAGTAAAGCTCCCTCTACACTGTCCCATCAAACACTCCCAGCGCAGGTACAGCATGGGTTAGATACAGAGTAAAGCTCCTTCTACACTGTCCCATCAAACACTCCCAGGGCAGGTACAACATGGGTTAGATACAGAGTAAAGCTCCCTCTACACTGTCCCATCAAACACACCCAGGGCAGGTACAGCACGGGTTAGATACAGAGTAAAGCTCCCTCTACACTGTCCCCTCAAACACTCCCGGGGCAGGTACAGCACGGGTTAGATACAGAGTAAGGCTCCCTCTGCACTGTCCCATCAAACACTACCAGGGCAGGTACAGCACGGGTTAGATACAGAGTAAAGCTCCCTCTACACTGTCCCATCAAACACTCCCAGGACAGGTACAGCACGGGTTAGATACAGAGTAAAGCTCCCTCTACACTGTCCCATCAAACACTCCTAGGGCAGGTACAGTACGGGTTAGATACAGAGTAAAGCTCCCTCTACACTGTCCCATCAAACACTCCCAGGGCAGGGACAGCACGGGTTAGATACAGAGTAAAGCTCCCTCTACACTGTCCCATCAAACACTCCCAGGGCAGGTACAGCACAGGGATAGTCACTAATAACTCCAATCGGGAATTCTGGACTCTCCTCCTTTACGACACTCCTGTGAAGCGTTTGGGATGTTGAACAGACAAGTCATGTGGTCTTATCTATGACATGTACCATCCCTCTATCAGGAAAGGATGAACAGACTGGGTCTCTATTCTCTGGAAAAGAGAAGGCCGAGGGGCGACCTGATAGAGGTCTTTAAAATTGTGAAAGATTTTGATATTGTCTAGACCCAGAGAGAGTGTTTCCACTTGTGGGGAAGAGCAAAACTAGGGGCCATCAATATAAGAGAGTCGCCAAGAAATCCAATCGGGAATTCAGGAGAAACTTCTTTCCCCAGAGAGTGGTGAGAATGTGGAACTCGCTACCACAGGGAGGGGTTGAGGCGAATAGCACAGATACATTTACGGGGAAGCTGGATAAACACACGAGGGAGAAAGGAATAGAAGGAGATGGTGATGGGGTGAGATGGAGGAGGGGTGGGAGGAGGCTCGTGTGGAGCAGAAACACCGGCACGGAGCAGTGGGGCCGAATGGCCTGTTTCTGTGCTGTAGACTCGATGTCATTCTAAGTAAAAATGCACAGGGGACTGATTGCCCTTTGGGAATACGACTCCTTACAGCCCGCCCTGTAATCATCCACCTCTGCCTCTGATACCTCAACGCTCAACGCATTGACCGGTAATGCTCTGATCACAGGAGGTCCCAGGTACGACTGCCCCCCACCCACCACCCCGCCTGGTCTGTGTTGCATTCCCCAGTTGGCCTCAGATCCCCGGAGCCAGTGAGCGGAAAAAAAAAACCATCGGCTGGGCTTCCCGCTCCTCAACACTATCCAGTGACCCCTGGGGGAATGTGTCCGCCTCTCTGTCTACGCGCATGTGTCTGTTAAGCGAGGGCAGGATTGGGTTTGACTGTGAGGCCGGCCGCGCCCCCTCCCCCCCCAACCATGGTTGCTTAGCCATCTCTCACACGAAGAACGGCCCCGTGCAGTCAAGCACCAGCGGGTGCCTGGTCCCTATGTATCCCAACGAGAGTGAGTCCTTAAAGAAAGGAGGGGAGAAACGCCTGAGGCACAGAGCACCTCTCCCGCAACTCCCCATAAGTTTAACAAAGGACGGCAACGCAGGGATAACAGCCCCTCCCCATCATGTGTGCCACACCATACTAGCCACATACTGCGTTGGCAGAGATCCCCCCGGAACAGCCAGGCTGCCTGCCTTCCGGTCTCAGCGAGACAGCGGGTAGCCAGGCAAGAGGGAAAACATCAACCATCTCGAAAAACTGGGGCAATAATAAAGGTTCAAACTCCACCGGGCGGCAGTGGGACTTTCCCGAATTCCCTCATCAAAATCCCGTTCCCCTTAAGTACATTAAAAACACGCACCACCCTGTGTGTTATCCTACGCATTGGCCTGTCTGTACCCTGTCCATCATCCACCGTGGCTGCAGTGTGTACCATCTACAAGATGCACTGCAGCAACTCGCCAAGGCTCCTTCAGGCAGCACCTCCCAAACCCGCGACCTCTGCCACCTAGAAGGACAAGGGCCGCAGGCGCATGGGAACACCGCCACCTCCGTGCTCCCCTCCAAGTCACACACCATCCTGACTTGGAAATATATCGGCCGTTCCTTCATCATCGCTGGGTCAAAATCCTGGAACTCCCTCCCCAACAGCACGGTGGGAGCACCTTCACCACACGGACTGCAGCGGTTCAAGAAGGCGGCTCACCACCACCTTCTCGAGGGGCAATTAGGGACGGGCAATAAATACCGGGCCTTGCCAGTGACTCCCACATCCCATAAAACGAATTGAAGAAAAAAATCCTGTGTGTAACACGCTCCAACCTGTAACACAATCCAACCTGGCGGGCAGGGAAGTGGCTTTGAGCCCAAGATCAGCCATGATCTTAATGAATGGCGGAGCTGGCTCGAGGGGCATAGTGGCCTATTCCTGCTCCTATTTCTTATGTTCTTAACCTGTGCGTCGTCCTGTGTGTGATAGGAACTGGGAGCTGGGCAGCTCAGTGTCTAGAAGCCTGTTATTACCCCAAGTAATGTTCACTTGCTGCCAACATTGAATTCCTGGAACCCAGTGCCTGAAGTTTTTGACCAGATCTGCCAGTAAAACATCGACAATTTGCGCCAAGCGGGGGCCAAGCTTTATGGGCTGTGCTCTGCCAGCAGTGGTCCAACAACCAAACTCATCTGACTTCGAACCCTGACCATCCACCGGGGAAGAGACCTCCAGCGTCCTGTCAGGGAGCGGCACTTGAACCCGGGTCTCGGAGGGCAAGGGGCAACAGCGTGCGCCAGCTCTTAGGGCCCAGCAAAGAACGTTCTGACCCACAGTCCCAACCAACCGCCACAGAATCGTGCTGCCATAGTCCCGTGGAGAAACGACTACATTAAGCACAAGGGCCCTAGCACCTACTCATCTGTAGTACAAATGATAACAAGGTCAAAGAAAGTTCTACACTCGTAATGCCCAACAAAGCATCTGATAGAATACTAGACGATAACAAACAATTACGCTCGAACGTGACGATCTTCATAAGATTGGTATGTAGAGCAGTCCAGGAATGGAGGTCCCAATGTGGAGGACAGCTTTGTCCCGTCGATCCTTGTGCCCACACCTGTCACCCAGGTAATAATAGAAACCCAAAGCGTTTAGCGGGAATGGTAATCTCCCCGCTGTGTATACGGGGGTGTGGGGGGGGGGGGTGGCTGAGGTGGGATGGGGGAGCGTTTTGCTAACACAAACCGAGTTATGCTTCGGAATCAGGGGGCTTTCCGATTGGCCCATCGTTCTCCTTGGCAACGACGGGCATTCTCCGCGGTGACTGGCACAGGGCACCATTGCCTCGGGGTGAGCTCATCAGAAAACCTGCTGATGGAACGGCCCTTCGCCCCGCTCCCATCTCCATCCCCCGCCCCCCCCCCAAGATGGTTACCATGCTACACTCATCAAAGGGCCGAAGAGGAGCCTTCCGGTCTAGCAAAAGTGCTTGCTCTTTCTACATTTTGTCACTGTCAAAATGGACCATATTAGTGTATCCCGTGTTCACATCACACACTCCCAGGGTAGATACAGCACGGGTTAGATACAGAGTAAAGCTCCCTCTACACTGCCCCATCAAACACTCCCAGGGCAGGTACAGCACGGGTTAGATACAGAGTAAAGCTCCCTCTACACTGTCCCAGCAAACACTCCCAGGGCAGGTACAGCATGGGTTAGATACAGAGTAAAGCTCCCTCTACACTGTCCCATCAAACAGTCCCAGGGCAGGTACAGCACGGGTTAGATACAGAGTAAAGCTCCCTCTACACTGTCTCATCACACACTCCCAGGGCAGGTACAGCACGGGTTAGATACAGAGTAAAGCTCCCTCTACACTGTCCCATCAAACACTCCCAGGGCAGGTACAGCACGGGTTAGATACAGAGTAAAGCTCCCTCTACACTGTCCCCATCAAACACTCCCAGGGCAGGTACAGCACGGGTTAGATACAAAGTAAAGCTCCCTCTACACTGACCCATCAAACACTCCCAGGGCAGGTACAGCACGGGTTAGATACAGAGTAAAGCTCCCTCTACACTGTCCCATCAAACACTCCCAGGCAAGTACAGCATGGGGTGACCTGGGGTTGTTCTCCTTCGAGCAGAGAAGGCTAAGAGGAGATTTGATAGAGGTGTTTAAAATCAAGAAGGATTGAGATTGAGTAAATAAAGAGAAGCTGTTTCCAGTGGCTGAAGGGTCGATAACCAGAGGGCACAGATTTAAGGTGATTGGCAAAAGAACCAGAGGCGACATGAGGAAAAACTTTTTTACGCAGCGAGTGGTTAGGATTTGGAATGCGCTGCCTGGTAGGTTGGTGGATACAGATTCAATAGAAGCCTTCAAAAGGGAATTGGATAAATACTTGAAGGAGAAAAAAATTGCAGGGATATGGGAAGTGAGCGGGGGGAGCGGGACTAACTGGATTGCTCTTCGAAAGAGCCGTCACAGACTCAATGGGCCGAATGGCCTCCTTCTGTGCTGCGCTATTCTATGATTCCCCCCGCAGAAACCGCTAGAAAGATGTAACGTTCATTAACCTTTAGACTGCTGGATGTAAATCGCCCGGGAGATTCGTGTGCCGGCCATTTTGTGAATGCTCAGCCCGGTGACAATGTAACGACCCCTAATATTACAGTAATAAATCTCCTCCGACCTCAGGGCCAAGCCTCATTACTGTAATATCGACTCTAAACTACAAAAATAAACTCTTAAACAACTTTGTATATGTATATTTTATATATAAAAATAAAAAATCTTAAACACCTCACTCGGCCTGCTTCCCAACCCCACGTCCTCGCTTTCTCTTCCTTTTAATAATTTCATCTGTTTATACCTTTATTTTCCTTAGAAAAATAAGGTTAAACACTTGTCTTGGCTGCTTTATTCTACATCTGGGACCCGACGTCCACTTTGGACAATTGGGAGTAAAGTTCTCTCCCGTCCGCCCCGACAAAAAATTGGGCCTTGTTTAGTCTCAAAGACCTATCTTTCACCCAATTGAGGGGCGTTACGCTACTGACAAGGTTGGGTCCTGTTCCACAGGTAGCGGTTATGTCACTGGACTAATAATCCAGAGAATGCGAGTTCAACGCCTCCTTTCCGCCGTTCGGTTAGATGGCGGCTGATCGGCATCTTAATCGGGCAGTCTGTAAACTTCTGCCTGGTGGTTGCCATTCTCGCACGGACCCAAGGACCTTGCGGGGGCGGAAGTAAAATTAAAATTGCCGGTGGCTTAACACGTGGCTGGCAGACAGACTGCTTCCGAGGCAGTCGCGAGCTAGCCGATGTTTTTGCCTCCTGAGAATACTGTGTGCTGTTCTGGTCGCCACACTATAGGAGGATGTGATTGCATTGGAGAGGATGCAGAGGAGATTCACCAGGATGTTACCTGGGCTGGAGCGCTTCAGCTATGAAGAGAGACTGGACAGGCTGGGGTTGTTTTCCTGAGAGCAGAGAAGGCTGAGGGGGGGGGGGGGGACCTGATTGAGGTGTACAAAATTATGAGGGGCATAGATAGGGTAGATAGAAAGGAACTTTTCCCCTTAGTAGAGGGGTCAATAACCAGGGGGCATAGTTTCAAGGTAAGGGGCAGGAGGTTTAGAGTGGATTTGAGGAAAAACTTTTTCACCCAGAAGGTGGTTGGAATCTGGAACTCACTGTCTGAAAGGGTGGATGAGGCAGGAACCCTCACAACATTCAAGAAGCATTTAGATGAGCACTTGAAACGCCATAGCATACAAGGCTACGGACCAAGTGCTGGAAAATGGGATTAGAATAGACAGGGCTTGATGGCCGGCGCGGACGTATGAGGAGAGATTGGGTCGATTGGGCTTATACTCGCTGGAGTTTAGAAGAATGAGAGGGGATCTCATTGAAACTTATAAAATTCTAACAGGACTAGACAGACTAGATGCAGGAAGGATGTTCCCGATGGTCGGGGAGTCCAGAACCAGGGGTCACAGTCTAAGGATAAGGGGTAAGCCATTTAGGACTGAGATGAGGAGGAATTTCTTCACCCAGAGAGTGGTGAACCTGTGGAATTCTCGACCACAGAAGGCAGTTGAGGCCAATTCATTAAATATATTCAAGAAGGAGTTGGATATATTTCTTAAGGCTAAAGGGATCAAGGGATATGGGGAGAAAGCAGGGACAGGGTACTGAATTTGGATGATCAGCCATGATCGCATTGAATGGCGGAGCAGGCCCGAGGGGCCGAATGGCCTACTCCTGCTCCTATCTTCTATGTTTCTATGACACGATGGGCCGAAGGGCCTCTTTCTGTGCTGTATAACTCTATGACTCTATGAGAGTTGTGGGGGACGGGAAATCCTGGCTCGCTGGCATGGAGCCCCCTCCTCCCAGCTGACCCCTCTGACATAAATCTTGTATGAAGTAATACTGGGCGGCCTGCTGGTGGTGCTGTCCAGGGAGAGTATAAATACTCGGGCATGGGCCCAGCTTGCTTCGGACATTCCTCAACAGGAACCAGTGAAGGACACAACTAGATCTCCATGTTGGAAAACAGTTGATTAAAGCTTTGTTTAACGCTTAGACCAAGTGCCTAGTAGTTTTCTTACGTGACCCTTGTTCTTACCGCCACTGGTGATTCGGACACCCAGGGCCTCCGAAAGCGCCTCTCCGAATCCCTCAGCCTTGCAACTTCTTTTCCCTGCTTTGCAAAGAGGCCTTCTAAAGACCCTTTTCTTTGACCAAGGATTTTGGCGGGGGCGGGGGTGGGGGGTCCACTTCCTAGTTTCTCCTCCCCGTTTTCGCTCCTGCTCCCCACACTCGAGAGACGGTCCTTGAACCGAGGAGAGATTGCAACGCACGAGGGAGAAAGGAATAGAAGGGGTATTGGTGATGGGGTGAGATGAGGAGGGGGCGGGAGGGAGGCTCGAGTTGGAGCAGAAACACCGACCGGCACGGAGCAGGTGGGGGCCGAATGGCCCGTTCCTGTGCTGCACACGCGGTGTGATTCTATGTCAATCCCACCATGGGGGCAGGTTGGGAATTGGGAAATAAAAATCTGGGTATTGGTAAAAGTGACCACGAAACTGTCGGATTGCTGTACGAACCCAGCTGGTTCACTAATGGCGCTTCAGGGAAGGAAACCGGCCCTCCTCACATGGTCTGGGCCTATACGTGACTCCAGTCCCACACCCCAACGGGGTTGACCCTTAACTGCCCTCTGAAGTGGCCCAGAGAGCCCCTCAGTTGCATCAAAGACAGTCACTAATAAATCCAATGGGGAATTCAGGAGAAACTTCTTCACCCAGAGAGTGATGAGAATGTGGAACTCGCTACCACAGGGAGTGGTTGAGGTGAATAGCAAAGATGCATTTAAGGGGAAGCTGGATAAACAGACGAGGGAGAAAGGAATAGAAGGAGTCTGAGGGCAGGGTGATCACCAGAGCTCGAGCGTGGAACAGAATGTAGGATGTTGTATGCGGGCACTAGGACCCAGGAGGCAGTGTGTGAGACTGCAGGTGGCCATTGTGTGAGAGAGTATGGGAGCTGGCTTTGTCTCACAGTCCGCACTGAAACCGTCCAAAAACCCTGTGGGTCCTCACATTTCAATCAGTGCTGTGCTGCCTGTGTGCTTGAGTGTGTGTGTGTGTGATTAGCACAGTGTGGGGCACCGTGTTTCTGCTTCAGTGTGTGTGCCTCGTAACTGGCTCAATGTGTTTGCATATGTCTGTGTGTGTGTGAGAGAGTGTGAGTGTGTGTGAGACAGTGTGTGTGAGTGTGAGTGTGTGTGCGAGTGTGAGTGTGTGTGTGTGAGAGTGTGTGCGTGAGTGTGTGCGTGAGAGTGTGTGTGAGTGGGAGAGAGAGAGTGTGTGAGAGAGAGTGTGTGAAAGTGAGAGTGTGGGAGAGTGAGAGTGTGTGTGAGAGAGTGTGAGTGAGAGAGTGTGAGAGTGTGTGTGTGTGAGAGAGAGAGTGTGTGTGTGTGAGAGAGAGAGAGTGTGAGAGAGAGTGTGTGAGAGAGAGAGAGAGTGTGAGAGAGAGAGTGTGAGAGAGTGTGTGAGAGAGAAAGCGAGTGTG